>JAQGBY010006478.1:0-13052 GCA_034698785.1 Mycogona germanica
AGCACTGAGAGGGGTACAGAATCTTCCTGTTGTGACCCGTCACTTCAGTGAATTAACAAAAAAAAAAAAAAAAAAAATGATTCCATTGCCCACAACATCGTTTTAAAAAAATAGAAATTTACTTGTTAACTGTTTTTGCCTGACAAACACACATTTGAAATCAAAATTTGACATTTTTTTAGTTAGTATATTCAACTCAAAAATGATATATATCGGGATAATTATAAATACACATGTCAAAATATAAACAACACCAAAAATACTTAAGAAAACATAGGAATGAAAAACAGTATTAGATTCTTTTGACAAAAGCCTGATCACGATCAACGACCAAAACCCTTCACATAATTTTAATTCTAGTTTAACATGTATTGTCTGCATTTGTTCACTATCCGAAAAAGATATGTTTGGAGATTCTGTAGCTTGGAAAATCCGTCTGAAGTGGAGTAATATTATGCTCATACATAAATATGAAATGGTCAGCAAAAAACATGTCCGTCTGAGTACATACAAATATGAGGAATTAGCAAGTTGTTTCAATAAAAAAGGGATTGTCGCTTCCATTTTTGTTTTTGTCTATATCACATAGCTTTTATATTTGTAGTGGTGTTCCGATTTTTTGTTTCATCTTTTCTTATTTACAAGAAGATGCCTCTCAACAACGAACAACGATCACGCTTGGTAGACTCAGGTAATCTACGCCGGGTGTTGTGTTTCTCCCCGCTGCCGGGCCTACTTTCCATACAGAATCCCGAGCTTACAAATAAAGAAAATTGAAGTGCCAATCATTTGCGGCGACAGGGCGTATTTGTTGGCGATGATGCGGCCGCGCCAGTCCCTCCACTGATTTGTGGCACCCTGCATTTTTTATGCGCAGCTTCAACGTCTACCGCCAAAACGCTGTGCCTCGTTCGATCAAAAGGAATCCCAATTCTGCGCCACGCCAAGATTGGCAATACATATTTACAGGTCGTCGTCGTCGCCGCCATTTTTGACGCGCGACAGGTGACGACGTTGAGGAGTCTGATACGAAAACACGCGCATCGCGTTCTGGGGTCAGCGGGTCGATGTCCAATGCCGAATTCGAGGTCGCCAATTGCTTGCACATGGTGAGGTGAGTCGGGGCAATGGTCCACAAAATCTTCAGTGGATCCACAAAATATATAGTACATTTTCGGAATTCTGCAAATTAGGATGAATGTTGCAAAGCATATTGTTTTGAGAAATAGCAAACTTCAATAAAAATATCTAATCTTTAAATAAGTCATGTTTGACATATATTTTTCCTATTAAAAAAGGTACAAATATATTTTCTCAGTATCTCTTGCAGAAACTTATAAAAAGCATGTATTTCGCAATTATGTCTGTAATCTGTAATTTGTTATTATTGTGAGGTCGCCAATCCGAAGAAAACCAAGGGTTATAAAATAATAGGTTATAGCTCAGACGGCTGTTTGGAGAAGGGGGAACCTGACCGCCGCGCCACCTAGCGTTGGTGACACCAAGTGTGACGTCATCTGGTTCCCTCTTCTCTCAAATCAAATCCTACGTAATATATAAGGTCTGTCACAGCCAATCACGGCTCTACCATCTCTCTGAACTAACCTAGCATTACACCTACATGCACAAACAAAATTTACTCGTTTTCTATTTCGGAACACACAGATACTGTCAGTGATTACATTTTTTAAAAAGCTCATCATACGTTCTAATACTTCATGTATGTTCGTAGAAGAGTAGACATTTTTTTTTTAGAAAACTGGTCTCCACTTTTAAAAGGCGGCATCCAGCCGTCACCTAATGATAAATCGATAAACAAAAACTTCTAAATGAGAAATGTAAGAAAACGACAAAAAACATATTTCCATTGCACCGCATAGGGGAAGAAAAATTCAGGAGAACTAAGGCCGCAGGGGGAAGAAGCGGGGGGCGGGGGAAAAATAAGGCGAGCTATCAATATTATTGAGAGAGTGCAGGAGAGCTTCGGGAGCAAAATATAGTTGGCGATGTGTAGGTGGGAATGCAGTCAGGGGAACTGAAGGGAAGAATAATGCAGTCGAGCATAGAAATGAAAAGAAAAAGCGGGGACATATGGGGAGGGATGGGTGCATGCGAGGCAGCGCGACTCGAGTCAAGCAGCTATCTATCATCATTTCTTAAAACCATTTAATAGTACTCGAACGCGACTTAATACCTCGTGCCATCGAGGCAAGACCAACCACCAAAGCAATTTCCTCATGACACCATGAGTCCAATCCACGAGCATTTTGATATATTTAATTTCATTGCTTATTTCACGAAATTACCTTATGTAGATATTTAATGGGCGTGCACCAAGTATCAATGCCGATACAGGGATGACATTAACAAAGAATTTATTAAAAATTTGATAAAATGTTTAGTATTCAAGATATTATTGTGCGTGCCATGAAGTTCACCTCATGGAGTTGCCATATTGATTACAAATTAATCATCCAATACCTATGTTGCCACGTTTAACAGAAGGTGCGGTAGAAACTGAAAAACGACGTTGGGTTTGGCTATTCACAATTGATTACACATAGATTTTGTATTTAAATTATATATATATACGGTATAACACACAAAATAACATTTAACAAGCATGATGACTTACGCGAACGGGTAATGCAAAGTGTAAGGAGTGGTTTTAGCCGATGGTCTCAACAAGCTATCGTAAGGATGTAGAAGGCACGAAAGCGAGGCGTCTCAGGCGAGTCCCCGTACCCTGAACAGTTCGACGACAATTTATCATAAGGGTTCCTAATAGGGCACCGTGTTAGATGCCCCTTCCAACAACATGTCTCCGTAACGAAGGGATTTATCATTCGGGTGTAGGAGTGGGAGAGGGGGAGGTGCAAGAGGGGGGTGGGAAATAGATGTCTCGCGCGATGCAAAACGCGATGTGGCGGCAAAACCGAGATAATGAAGAAACGCGAGGGGAAAATAAGAAGGATTGCGTTGGCAGCAAGATGCGAGAAAAATAACCGCACTAATAGGAAGAAGGGGTTAATAAGAGCGCGCTATGGTACCAAAAAAATATATATTCGAACCCAATGTAGGAGCGATAGGAAGCTTTAATCGAGCTTTCACTGTTTATGTGCATCAACAATGCTAGTATTCTGAATTGGGATTCAGTATAGCTGTACATCTCGATAAACACTGGCGCCATCTACTCTGTATATCAAAAACGTAAAAATAATTTGCTTTCAGCTATGAAATTTAGAAAACTTGTCGCTACGACGATAGCTTTACACTCTTTCATGACCTTCAGTTTCATTTCACGCCATTCTTTTCACTTGCAGTCTGAAGTTGTTGCCTCAATTAGTTCAAACATAATTTTAAATTTCTTTTTATTTTGTAAGCCCTCTCGTAACCTACCTCATTCAAAATCAATGGATCTGAAAAAGTTAGCAACAATTGATGTTGCGCGCTGTTTCAAATGCAAAAAATATAGAACAGCGTAGCAGACACAGAAAATTTGAGTATCAACACTTTTTTAAAAAAATTCAGGACCAAGAACCGTGATTCCATTTAGCAACAATGAAAATCAGGTACCAAGGACACGAAAAATGCTAACCAAGACAAGAGTGAAGGAAATCCGGTCGAACGCTTTACTCGAATCCACTAAGCGTTCAATGCGATACAAAGACTTCACTTTACCAGACTTGATGAGCCACAGAGAACTGACACGCCTCCAATAACAACAACAACACTGTATCAGATTGCATAAATATATAGTTATCATCCCCATCCCCTCCCCTAATCAACGATATATGACGCGCCTGTCGACTTTTCGTCGTTGAAAAATGGACCGGCAAACGAGCGGGGGTTTGTTCCGCGCCAACGCGGATGGATACATGCGGTGCTCGTGCTTGGAAAAGAGCAAAAGTGTTCTTTGGCGGTGATGTTGGTTGTGTGGTGATTGTGATAGTGGGATGAAAGGGGGGTTGGGGGAGGGTAAAATGGCGAACGCGCGAAGGGGGTATGGTATATGGGAGTCTGTGACACCCCTTCTCCTTGCTGAGGGCTGTGATGAATGATTCTGGCGGGGGGAGGCGACAGGGCGAAGCGAGCGGCGGGAAAGGTACGGTATTATTTAGGGACATGATGTTTAGGTGCCAGGAAATGGCAGATATTCACGGCATCTGGAACACAGTTGCTATTCCTCAGAACTGCCCTTCATAGTTATTTTTTCAAGATTTTACAGGTCTGTATGTCTAAAATCAAACGATTTTTATAAAATTATATCTTTATATCACAAACTGCTAAAACACCACCAGTAGATATCCCATAATATGAAAAATAAATCTCATAATAACGAATAGCACCTAAATATCCTGTCCTTGGCATGAAACGAAAGCATCTGAAAGCAAGGAGACCCAACCGGGTCAATTGGATGCAGGGAACTAACAGATACTAAGATTGTCCTCATCAAAACGTATGATTGTAAACCAACACTTTCAAAATTGCACAAATTCATGCTTCAGGTAAAACAAATTTCTTGAAAGTATTAGAATGGATGGCTACTCACGTAGTATCAAACCATAATTTCGTAACAGATGGGACAAATGTGGACGTATTATATTTATACGTAATATTATTAATGTATTTTTACTACCATTATTCATATTGATTTTTGATTTACTAAATAAAAATTTGTTGACATTTTAAACATGCATATCTTGTTCGTAATTAAAAACTAAATCGGTTGGGGATAATTATAACTTTATTATGGAGTACGACTCGTCGTAGCCCCGTCGATATTGCGGCTGACTGTGGTTCGATTCCCGACGCGGGCTCTCGAAAAATTTCGATCCCGAGATACTGGTCATACGTACCCTCGCATAGCGCCTCAGAATGAGGGGTATGGTAGCCTGTAGTGCGGTTGTCTGCAGTTGATTGGTAAAATATATGCAGAGTATATATATATATTACACATACACCTGTTTTATACTTTGTATTCGGCTATTACTGCCGAACCAATTCGGGTCGCGGGTCAGCAAATCACACAATGTTATTGACCCGATTTCATCTCAGAAATGCGCATGCTACACCTCCCTCCCCACTCCAGAAACACACACACATATTCCAAACCAGAAGATTTGCAAATGGAGAAAGAGAGAGAGGGTGAAACCATAATGAAGTCAAATTCGTGCCACCACGTCGCCTTCTCTCCTACGCCGCGATTGCCAAGATGCAGTGTGTGCCACGACAGTTCTAGGGGACAAGGGGAGATAGAGTGAACAGTACGGGAAGGAATAATAATTCGCTCGACCAGAAAAGACCTGCAAGACTGATGGTTATTAGTTTGATGATGATGATGATCGTGATTGGGGTGCGTGGCCGTGCGATCGAGACGCCCCCTTGCGGTCTTGGTGCGCGCGATGTGATTGCTTCATCTCACTTCGCATCTCATAGAAATCAATTTTGAAGATGGAACAACGATACGCCGGGAATATATTACAACTATTCTTCTCTATGAAATCGTTGAGGCAAGCGACTTGTGACAGTCACACAAAATGTGTGCGACAGCTAGTTTACATACGCCTAACTTTATTGCTGCCCCTTGCAAATTTCGAGAGCGCGCAACCACTGCATACACATATGTAATGCAGCAACTGCCATCGCATTCGTAGCGCAAAACCAATAAAAATTGCTTCCCTCCTGATGTAACTAATTAAGAATCCACTCTAATCAGTAAATACCCTTCAAATAATTTTGCCATCATGCGATCTAGAAATTCCTTTTTATTTTGATTCCTTCTTGGTCCTTCGAGGATGCATGCAAAGGGAACCTCGTTAAGACTTGAACATTGCATGATTGCATTTAATCAATTTAAAAAGTACATAATAAGCTAGAACCCAAATTATCTATTCTACCAAATCTCGCATCTTCCAATCCAATCAACCGTCTTTCTTGTCTAGACAATTTCCCCGGCCCAGCTAAGCCTACATCTGTTTTAAAATCTTGACGTTCGCCGAAAAGTTTTACTCCGTTCACAGCACACAGCAGCATAGAAATAAAGAGGAAGTACCCAAAGAAAAGAAATATGGAGTGCCTGGTTCCACTATTAGGGTACGGGTTGAAAATGAGGTACGGGGGGGGGATAGGGCGTCCGTGTGTGGGAGGGGGCAGGTCACTGAACAATTACAGGGGTGAACTAATAAGTAAAAGATAGGTGGGTAAACGCGCATAATTTATTCGGTGATTTCCGATCCGTGCTGCGCACTCGACGTGGGCCACGAAACTGCCATCTTACACCGAACGACTAAACGGTATTGGCACTGCGCAAATCACTAGATAATACTGTAACCGCCAACTTTAACCAACGTTTTATGGAAACTTAGATTATTTTTTCATTAATTTTTGCTGTTGAAGTAGTTTTTACGATTTTATTTGAGAACATTTGCGCCACTGAAACACATTTCACACTGAGAACATTGATTTTGCAATCGACAACCCAGTGACTTCAACGCACCAGGCAAGACATAAGAATTGACTTGCGCGTTGTGGCACCACAAGCATTAATGCAAACAGCCAATAGAGAAACGATGGAAAAATTGCACTCAGTCGACCGCCCGTGTCTCTCCTCCTACCACCATCAGACATTGATTTATCAGTATTAATATGTAGTCGCGCAACTGCGGCGTTTCGCTATACGGAGGTTCAGTCCCGCGCGTATGCACGACGCGCAATGCTTAAAGATCTAACAGGTGAGCGAGTGGGCGCACCAAAGAACTGTGAGTGATAGATATCACTGGATCAGCCGTTCATAAATACTATCTCACCGAAGGACAATGATTTACCAACGAGAAAGCACTAGATCGATACACTCTAACCTCAGAGTTTCAAAATTATCTAGGTTCCATTGCGCTCAGAAGAGATCGCTGGTGTCTGATTACGGAATGGAGAGATTATGTTCGTTTTGACGATTTAATTGACGTCACATGTAGGTGTGATGGACCAAACATTAACGTACAGAGAGAGTGACGTTACATGTCAGGTGATCACCCTCGACTTGAGAGGAAACAATTTACCGGGTTTCTTTTGAATGTATGTGATGATCTCGGATAGAGCATGATTGATTAACCCCACAATTAATTCTAATTTTGAAATTCCCCGTCAAAGCCGGTGCTGAAGCGTTTGGACTCTAGTCATCCACATCTTTTGATCACGCGTGCTATATGGGCGCGTCGGTGCGATCAGTTTTCGAGTTCGCCATGCGAGAGAGTGAGCGCGCGCGCTAACCGGGATTGGCCCCAGTAATAATATAGTCAACGCGGAGGCTGCGGCGGCTTTGACGCGCTTGGTCGCCCGCCCGTGATGCGCTTTGTCAAAACACACCCGAACGATTGTAATTTAAGTAATATAGACGGAGCTGGTTGCGGGAGAGAGTCAACCTGTGTGGAGAGGATGAACAGGAGCTGTTGCCGAGTGGGTGGTGGGGAGAGGGATGATCTGGTTGCACATAATAACACCCTGGAAACTTGGCTTTGCCATGAGTTTCGATCAACGTATTCAAGCGATATACTTGTGTTTTTAAAGTATATTCGATTCTCATCGGACAGGTATCGTCTACGTCTAAGGTATCGACACATATATCTCTTGAGATGGATACAGGTGATGTGAGATGGATAACAGGTGACATGTAGGTGGCTCATGCGGTAGATAGGCAAGTATATCATGAGCGATATGAGGGTTATCTCATTTTATTTGGCTTTTGCACAGACACGTTGTTCATAATGTAACTTTGAACTTAACAAAAGTCATAATTCACTGGATCAGGTTTGACTGAGCTACATAAAAACGATATTCCTCTTTACAAAACTAAATTAATGTGGGCTGTCTGATGATCTTCAGGAAGATCGGTATCGGATACGATCGTTTGCGAGAATATCGTATCGATCATTAATTAGCAAACCTGTTTCAAATTAAAGCAGAAATTGTTTTCATAGCACTTTTTATTAAATATAGATTGTTGGAAATAGATGGACACATCAATGGTCTATTTTTAGTTGAGACCCAATTAGGCAGGTGTCATATAATGCCTCGTAATGTTCACGAAACTGCATATTAAAATATCGCCGAGATAAAACTCGTTAACGAGATGCTTTGTTGTCTATGGTGCAACCCCGTCCTCTCGGATATACGAGCCTGTATCTCTTGACAATTAAACCCAACACCCCCTACGCCATAATGCCATCGCTTCTCTAATGCACACGCAATTCTATTCAAAATGCATTTGTTTGTCTCACGGGAACCGTATACTCGTAAATGCAATTATATTTCAGGCCAATAGAACTGCACAATTGTTCTAAATTCAGATATTTTCAACGCAGAATGCATTCGAATGACAATAAGTTTCGTTTTGCATAGCTGACTCTGTCATCCGAATTAAATTCATTAATTGCAAGTTGTGCCCGGGTCAGCGCCGGACGATAAAAAGACTCCATTTTTTTTAGTCCACACTGTATATTCAAGACGTCCTATTCTCATTATTTTCGAATTAATAGCGATTCTTTTAACACGAATTAGTTGAACCAGGCATGTGTTCAAAAAAGAGACACCACTAACCAAGAGATGTTAATCAGAAGTGAAGAGACTTCATATATTGAAAATGACCATCATAATGGCGGCAATGTAGAAATGTGCGTATCACATCAAAATTCACTAAATATACATTTTTTTTTAAATTGAAGATGTAATTTCTTTTTTTTTTGCCAGAAACTTTTAAAAGAACCAGAACATTAAAAGATTATTTTGCGCGACAACATTTGGCACACCACTCGTAAATGCTCGCCCAGAGGTCATGACGCCTAGCGAATATGCAAGCAACACCAGACCACCAGGGGTCGCTTCGATGTTTGGCGTCTACAACGCAAGAGAACACAGGCCTAATTGAACTTCTATCCGAGTACATAATGCAGTCGGGGGCGGGTTGGGTGAGGGGGAACTTGCATCTACTCAAATCCCAAGCGCCTCGTTTGCAATCCATACGCACGAATCGCTCGACATCGATATATATCTATCTGTATATCTTTGAACCTCCTCATGTTAGGAAGTGCAAAATGCATGTAGAAAAATAGCCCCGGCGCACAGAAAAAGAACCCAAAAGAACTAAAAAAAATTCAATGTGGTGCTCCGAACAGTCGAAGATGTGAAACGTTTAAAGTGCATGTTTATGCAGTCCCCACCTCTCTCCGCCTCACTTTCTTACCCACCTCCCCCTTAGTGCCACACTCGTGTTCAGAGGTAATTTAGGATCACGATGTCTGTGGGTGGGAGAAAAAGGGATGGTGGTGGATGATTACAGCGACACCAACGGACACATCTCGCGAAAACCCGCAGCAATCCATCTGCACCACCGTCCTTCAGCGCATTCCTTAATCACATGAAAGAGCCAAAATGGAATCTCATGATGTTTTTATCAATTTTCAGGTAAATGACAATTTTTTCAATGAATATATATTTTATTGGATAATTTATGTTCAGTCTGGTTTTCATCTTTTTCTTAAAAATTAGTTTACTGTTTGAATTATACTTTGTAAAAAGTTTAAACTGGTCGTGCGTCGCCTAAACAAACGTGCGAGCATGCAATCCTAAAATTAAAATTGGTGTACGTTTATCATATCGGGCAGGCACCGGAAAATTTTAATTTGAATAGGGACACGATTTATGGATCAGTAAGATAGAAACAAATAAAAGATCAAGCCGAACAGAAGTACTGGACAAGACCGGCTATGGACGGACGACGGATGACAACGGACGAACATGTGCAGCGACAAGAAGCCCCCACGTTTGCATAGCTAACCAAATCAAAAAACAAATTTAGGGTGCATATGGCTTGCCATAAGATTGACGGGAGAATAGAACGAGCAACGTCGAAGAAGCCCCATGGATAAGATATCAGGAGAAGTCTTCGATAATTGCCAAAGAAGCCAATAATTGGAAAAAAATAACTCCCCCCCTCCTCCGAAAAACCTCCGCTTGCGAGGGAGTGACACTCTGTGGGAAAATTGACAGATGGAGATGGATCACGAGCCTGTTGTTGATGATCATTCATGATGCTGATGTTACAAAGGGGTGAAGTGAAGCTAGGGAGGAAGATGAGTAGGTGGGTTGGAGGAGGTGGACTCCAGATCGACGAGACTAGAAAGGCATTGATGCATAGTGAGCAAGAAGGGCAGAAACAGCCGGAGCCGGGATTAAGGGGCGTCTGATGAGGAAGGAGGAGGGGTGGTAAGAGGACAGCCACACTATAGGACCCACACACTGAGAAGCGGCGAGATTAAATCCCGGATAAAATCCTGGCTCAGCATTGCTCTCAACTTCCATCCAGCTACATTAAGGCTCGTTTAATCGAGCGGTTTGGCTATGGCAACCTCCCCCACCCCCGCTCCGTCTTCCCACAAAATCAAAACACCCGCTTTCTCGGCCCCCTGGATTCGGTGGGTGCCGATGCTTGTGTTTAGCCTCCATTCCCCTTTCCAATAGGATGATTAACCCCCCTTAAACAAGACCTCACTTGAAACGCCACTTTCTCTATTGAACTCATCCACGTCTACGCATCTGAATCCCACCGTCCAACATAAGCTATACATATTTTGTATTTCAAGATCAGTTCCACACAAAGTGGCATCAATTGAAGAACAATAAGATTATTTTTGGTGCGGCTACTTTGCGCTTGAATTACACTGCAGACGTTGCTGAATAAAACTGAGTGGCGAACTTTCAAACAAAAACAGACGATGTAATTTTGAAAAATTTACAGGTAGAGTCACAGTATCTAAATCATCCGTCAATCTCAAATTTCCTCACAATTATCAATTCGTCTTTCGTCTCGCCAACATCCTCATCAATAAACTACAACCCGCACTACTCTGTATATTTGAATAGTCGCATTGCAGTAAGGATCTGATACCACATTAGCTTAAATTTTAGATCCTATCTGCTGTGTGGTTGTTCAGATTGTAAGCATTTTACCGGTTGGAAATACAATTAACCCGCTGTGGTGATACATTTCAGTGCAGAGGTGGTCTTATGGCGATGTTTTCTTCACCCCCCCCCTCCACCATTTGCGTTCCATCACAGGATCTTCCTAATTACGAGAGGCGGTATTCTGCCAGATTGTACTTATCCTTTGATAGAGGATTTCTCTATTCACTCTCTCGCTCGTGCGCGCGCCGGCAGATGGATGTGATTTCATCCTTCGGCTAAACCATTCAGGCGCCCCCACCCCCACTTCAGCCTCCAACACGTCACCCTATCACGCCTACAGCATTTCATACGTGTCTCGGTAAGCCGAATATACAGATTTAAAAAGACATTGGCACTCTCGCGTTGCGTCAATTTTATTGATGGCTTTAATCTCTAAACAGTCTCTCTCTCTCTCTCTCTCTCGATAAAAGAACCATATAAAAGCTCACAATGTGCTTTTAACAATATTTGCATTTCACCACGATTAAAAATTTATGGCTATTACATGCACCAGCAAAATACTGTCAGCGAGTTGCACCATCGTCTACTGTCTATGTCTCAATGTCTTTACACTCCTATGTGAAAAATTGACGTTTCTCTCAAACGAGTTCTTATTGCATACGGGGAAGACGCCTTTAAGTGAGATGGAGTACGACATTTACTGGCGAAAGAGATTTTTTTTAAATTTACTATGGCTCCAACTTGTTTATCGCAGCCTACAGCAGATTAAAACATATGGCAATTTTAATTACTCCTATTCTCAGTACCTTGTTTTGCAATCATTTAAAATAATTGAGCAGAGTCTGTGCTCATTTCATTATAAAAGATTGCTAAAAATAAGTGAGCAAACAAATTATTCACCAGCTAAAGGCCACTATATATGCTCACAAATAATGAGCACAAATGAGCATAGTCTTCAAACCACAGGCGAGTCAAGTTTACGCGGGACAAGAATTGCTCATCGTTAGTACTAACAAGCAACGAAAAGTGATGGGAAAAGAATGCATACAGACAATGGTTCTCGACTAAGTATCCCAACACACACACATAACAGACGAACAGTTAGTTACATGGTCAAAAATCTCTGTTCATAACGAAGTTTTTCTCTTGCCTGGAAATGATCTGCTCTCTCGAAAAGATTTCTTCCGGACATGACCCCTCATCCGTCTTCACGTCTTGCCACCACCCTACCCTAACCACCCACCTCTCGTTCCCACCCACCAGCCAAGCCATCCTGAGATCATCTACCCTTTCAACGGACTCCGAAATCGATAAATGCTGCTTTTATCACTACTTTTATGTGGTTAGAGAGTCTTTTCGATTTTCCATTTTTAAGACAATCTAAAATTCGAGTATTTCTTATATAAAATTTCTCCAGCCCTAATTAGTGTAATTATGTGTTGCAACACGAATTCTGAAAGTAATTGTAACATCATAAAATTAAAATGGTACTTTTAACTGGTGCACTGGCCGGTAATTTAATCGAGTCACGAAGGCAAGCCGGATCAAACCAGATCAATCACAATTGTTACAGCGACGCAACAGTAGAAAGATTGCAATATATTTCCATTATGGTCGCTTTGCGCTCCATGACAAGTTCATATTCGTCATCGATATAAAATCGGTCCACTGCATTTAATTTTTTGTTGGTGAAAAATGAGGTAAAGCTCTAACACTAACCATAAACTAATATTTTTCTCATCATGAGTGTGAAACAATTCTAACTGCAACTTCTGGTCCTGGGAGGACCCATCCAAGAGATCGGATTCGTCGCGCAGACGCCGCTCCTGCAATGAGCATCAACGGAACCAGCCATGAAGAAAATTGGGTTTCAAAATTCCTGTCATTTTCCCGGATCCGGAATTTTTCGACGCGTCTCGCTTTTGTGTTTGGCCACGTCAACGTGGATGTGTTTTGACACTGAGCGAGTGATGCATTGTCTCACTTTTGTTAATTTATCCGCGAACGCACTGGCACACGAGCACAATATTTTTAAAAACTTAGAGTTTAATCAGGCTTTGGAAACTTACTTTTAAAAAATATTACAGATATTT
>JAQGBY010006479.1:0-13051 GCA_034698785.1 Mycogona germanica
TTTAAACAAAAAAAAAAAAAAAAAAAAAAAAAAAAAAAAAAAACGTGAGGTCTTGATGGCCATATTCTATAATGAAAAGTATGATTCAATATCTATTAACATTGGTACATTATGATGGATACACCTAACCATAAGATTTACATAGATTAGAGTGAAATTGAGTATAGATAAATATAAAACAAAGTGTGTAGCCATTCACACAGGAATAACTTAACTCACCAGTGTCGAACATCATAGTCAAGTCTTCCACCACGCACCATAACACCATCCTACAGTGGCCAGCCTTCAAATTTGCCGCTCGTCCCCTGCACTTGAACACACCAGAGAGTGAAGAAATTAGATGCAAGTGAGAAGGTAAGTGTCGGCTGCTGCTCCCGCGCGGATTTCAACCGCGTGTGTCATTTCGTGACAAGTAACTTGTCCTCTTTGATTTAAACATTATAATTACTTAACCTTTGAACATTTAAAATTAATAAACATAAAAAACACTACATATAACAAATTAACCATTAATGCACATCCACTTTTCAATTTTCAACTTGATGTGTTATTCGTAAAGTCACTCACTTACCCAATCATAAAAATTAATAAAGTGAGGAACATAACCATGCTCCCTAGTTCTTAATCCTACTGAGCACATACTTATCTCCTTGATCCACACTTTCTTATATTTCTTTTCACACTTTAACTTAAAATTTGCTTCCACATTTATTCCTTTAATTTACATTCATTCCTCATCGATCCGCACACACTCAACTTTATTAACATACAAAAATCGCTTCCACACACACACACTCTTCATTCAGATGCTAATTTGCTTTATTAAAGTTGATACCCCCACCTGGTCAAGAGATAGCAGATTTAGACCTCTCAACCAGCCCACGGTACTGACCCCTGTTCAGCTTGACCAGCCTATGGCTGCGGCACCCTCACTCTGCTTCTCTTCCATAAATTCCGCGGCATGTTCGGTTGCTCCTGCTAGTCACTAGGTGGCACTAGTTCCCATTTGTGACAATATTTTTTTCCCTCTCGACAAAATTATGAGCCATCAAAGGGATGAGTATTTTAACGTTCGGCATCCCCTTACTCCACCATTTCACCAATAAACGGCATCCTATCCCACATTTGCACCATGGTTTGCCAAACATTAGGCAAGACCGCCAAATTCAAACCAGAACCGCTTCAAACTGGTTTTTCCCGAGTCAAAAGAGTCTTAACAAAAACCCAAGATTCTCTCTCATAATACAAAAACCAGTTTGAACTGGATTTTCAATAGCTTTTCTCTCCCTTCAAGCTCCTTTCAAATTTGGCCAATCAACTGGTTCAAACCACTTCTTGAGATTCAAAATTTTATTGTACAAAACCAAGACTACAGTAACAGCCAATAGGAATAAAGGTCATCAGGTGGAATCTCCCCTGTTGATCTAAAAATAAAGCAAAAGCATGTATCAAGAACTGGTTTTAACTGGTTCTATCTGTTTTCCAATACCTGGGACTCAGCAATCCAGACCAGCAAATGGAAATCATATAAATACAGGAGCCCCTTCCATTGGAAAGGCATTCTGTTTCCTGAGATATTAACCATTGTTCCATCGGCCGGTCTGACATTGCCCTGTCCCAGCAGCCCGGTTATATCAGCTACAGTTTCACCAACCACCAGTATCTGCCAAAAGTTGTCATTTTGTCTACAACAAAACTGATTCTACTAGTTTGTGAGTATCCAGCTTATTTTTGTGATTTAAATTATAAATACAGCTGTTCAATAAAATTGTTCTGGCTTACAACCACACAATGGGTGGAGTTGACAAGGCTGACCAGTGCCTGACGTACTACGACAGTGTCCGGAAGAGGAGCTGGGTCTTCTACAAAAAGATCTTCCGGCACCTCATCGACCAGGCCATCTTCAACTCCTTCATTTTGCACAAAAAGCACAAGAAATGAATTTATTTTAATAACTGTATTGATAGAGGGGTGGATGTGTAAATAGAAAATCATAAACACAAATCTGAATAAAGAAATAAATTAAATAAACCGAACTCACAAATGCCCCCAAAGAACACTACACCTTTCAAGAAAATGCATAAACTGTCAATCAATTTGTATGCTTTACCAGCAAATTCTAGAATGTTCTGGAAGCAAAAAATCAATATAAATACCAGCAACAGGACAAGGAAAAACAGAGACAGGCCTTAACATTAACTTTACATTTCACTAAACTCCTAATAATATATTGCCAAATTAGTCCGTCTTCACGTATTATGTGTTACATGTCTATAAGATCCACTCCTCTCACAAGAATGCTACGATAAAATAATATATAATTCTTCTAATTTATTAGCTTTGAGGAATTAATTCGACATTTTTATTTTATCGGCTTATTTGTTGTCAGCGGTTATAAGCAGGTCCTAATGCCCCAATCTTCCCTATCTCCCCTTAGGCAGTGGTCTGCACTATGGTGGTGCTGCCAGGTGGTCAACTCAGGTGTCGCATATATAAATTATCCCCTTGCGTTTAGATAGCATGTAGCAGCCCGGATTAGCAAAAGGACATAGAATATATTCCTACGCTATCATTTCCTACCTTATGCAGTGATCTGCGATAAGGTTACGACATCCAACATCAGAAGGAGAAACACACCAGATGGAGTCGCTGATTTATTATCCCTACACGGTTAGATACCCTCAGCAGTTTCGACGCCGAGTCCAACTTATTTCCCGGCTTAAATGCAACAGCGCAATAGGGGTAACTATACACCCACCATCTTATCCGAACCCAATGTCGCCATCATCATGTAATTAAGACAGGGCTTATGGCATTAAACAATGGTATGATTTTCCCTTATTCAATTATAAACGCATGTGTTTTTCCAATTTTCCCTATATTTTATGACAATCAGTCTTACCTGTGTACCAGCACTGTGGTGTGAGGGTCATCAAGGCGTGGCACACACTAATTACACATCACATATTGCACCATTGTTGTGTAGTTTAGGCCGATCTTATGTAATTGTGCACAGTTTCTTATAATGCTATTGTCTAGCCTGCCGATTGAAGTCTTCGCCATCTAGAAGTAAAGATACCTATATTTTTTCGTCAGGGTCTTCACACTCTCGATGCTCCACGAGACTCGACACTTTTTCGGGCACAATATTGCGGTGCACAGGTAATCAAGGAATATTGCTCAATACCACGTAGATGTTTTGTTAAGATTATTCACTTCAGTGGGCACAATAAGCGGTGGTGAACTCAGCTATGTTCCCTTGGACGCTGTATCCAATTGATGACTTAATTGTTGTACCAAACCGTCTGAAATGAATTTTGAGATGGACACGACGTATTGCGGATCTTTACAACACAATATCAAGATGTTTGTGTAGTATGACTATTGTTAGATTGGAGTAAAACGTAAGAATTCACTGGATTGGATTCAAGAATGTCCTTTGCTTGTCAAGGACCTCTGAATTTCGAAGAGAAAGACCATGACGGTAACTAACATGCCAACAATGATGGCACCATAGCACGCGCTTCAGTCACCCCCAAATTTTTCGGGAAAAGCGGGAGGATGTCCAGCGGTGGGTTGATCGGATGTTGCTGTCCACAGTAGAGAAATGGCCAGAGGATGTCAAAGCTTAAAATCAGTGGTGCATTTATCGGAAGATGCAGAAAGATGGGCGCTACAAAATCTCAAGAGATCCCCCGATGCCCACTTAGGGATATTTCTCATCAATGTTGATAACCATTTTCGCCGTGGGAGCACCCCAAGAGATTGTGAACTACCGAACGAATTTGTCCGTAGGATTGGATACTCCTCAGACTGGTCGGGGCATACCAGTCAGTCAACAAATAAAGGTCTTAGCATTGGGATTTTGTTCTGCTACCTTAAGGGAAACATTAACAGCAATGCCGTTCACCGCGATGCAAGTGTTCCAGAGAGCAGTGGCCCACCTACATGCAGCAACAATGATGAGAGGCATAGTCCAGCTGGCAAGAACAGGGATTCCAACCACGGTCCCAGATGCCACAATTTCCAAATATGATGACTCCATATTTTCTGCAGACGTTACTGCAAGGCCCCCACCCTTTCGCCAGATAGTTCAATGCCACCGTTCACCACTAATTTCAGATGGACGGTGTCAGGCGAGCATATCTGTTTCACGTGCGGTCAAGTGGGCCACATGTCTCGATTCTGTCCTATCGGAAACACACTCCAGGGAAACTAAAGCACACAGCGATATCACGGGTATGCGCCACGTGTTTAGGCCTCATGAAGGAACCATTACCTCAACCATTATTTGTCCTACCCACGCCGGTGGATGGCATCCACGCCCATCATTGATACGGCACCAACCAGTCTTTGATACAAGCTTGAATGTTCCCAAAATTAGTGATATTCGCGAGAGAATTGGGTCCCGTCAAATACACTGTAGCGGACGGCTCGACACCAACAGGTGTAGCGTGGTTGATGGCAGTGTCAATCGAATGTGTGGAAACAAACAGAACAATAATGGCCTTAGCGGTACCACGTCTAGCCTTCCCATTATTTTTAGGACTTGACTGGCTAATGCAACAACGATGATCCCACCCCAAAACGTGGAAAAAGTGATAACAGTGACGGAAAAAGTGATAACAGTGACTCAAAAAGTAGAGTGCTCCAAAACAAACCAAAACGAATGATGTCAACAGTGATGTAGGTGAAAATCAACCCCAATGTTCACCAAACCCAAGAACAGTTGAATAAAGAACAGAAATGTGAAATCAATATATGCCGCAAACCCCAGAACCCCTTTCTTCTAATATAATTAAAAAGAAATGTGAAATCAAAATGTTCCCATGAACCCCGAAACCCCCTAAATTTATTAATAGTGATTTAGTTGCTGAAAATACAGGAAGGACCAACGCAGGATTTTCAAGAGATAGAGCTATTAGATTTCCCCACACCATTTCACCAACAACCAGGTTGCACATTTATTCGACTTTCGGAAGGAGACACCCAACCACGACTCCAAAAGTTATTGTTTCTAGACTCAGTATCACAATTTTTAAAAAATAAAAATCGTATGCATGCTAATTTCATGTTGCAAGTAGTGACGTCAACATACATCAAAGGCACCCCACCTGATATAACCCCGCTGGCAGATCCCTCATTACCACACCTTCAGTTACAACAAATGAAAGAAATGTTGTGTGATCAAATGCAGACCTTTTCGAACGATGAAGATGAACATGTGAAAAAGTAATGCACCAAATCATTCTGAAAAATGCCAAACCACAAAGACGACACCCCATACCACTGTCATGGGTGGAGCGACAGTAGGTCGACAAAGAAATCAAGCATCTTTTGAACTTGAAAGTTATTGAACCATCGACTAGTCCATGGGTGTCTCCAATTGTCTTGGTAAAAAAAAGCTAACGGCACCACCAGGCTTTGTTCAGATTTCCGCTCGCTGAATGCTGTTACCGAGTTCGTGGTTTATCCGCTCCCTCTGGTCGATGATGCACTCACATGCTTGGCGTCAGCAAGTTTTTTTTCATCACTCGACCTGAGGAGTGGCTAGTGGCAGATACCAATGTACCAGGATTACCGCCACTTGACCGCATTTACAAAGCTGGATGGACATTGGCAGTACCGGCAAATGCCTTTTGGGCTGTGCAATGTGGCAGCCATGTTTGAAGCATTGGGTGACCAGCTGTTGGGTGAATTAAAATGGAAATATGCATTTGCCTACCTCGATGACATCATTATTTTGTCTTAGTAAATTAAAGAGCACCTCTAACATGTTGCAACAATTCTACACATTTTAAATGATGCTGGACCCAGCTAAATGTTATTTTGCAGTCCCGGTGCTGCCAGTGTTGGGGTTCATAGTGTCACGGGGAGGCTCGCTACCAAATCCAGCTAAAGTGGCAGCAGTGGCGCGGATGCCACCTCCCACAACAAAACACCATATGAGATCTTTTTTGGGGCTAGCCAGCTATTACTGGTGTTTCATCCTGGTGTTTGCCGACCATGCGCAACCATTAACTGGACTTACGCAGGCAAGCAGCAAATTTAAATGGGACAAAGAGTACCAAGAGGTATGGGAGGATTTGAGGGAGGCGTTGGTCACTCCCCCGTTGTTAGCCTACTTCGACCACACGAAACCTATCGAGCTGCACACAGATGCCAGCGGCTATGGCATAGAAGCGGTGCTCGCACAATGAACAGAGGGAGGTGAACACCCAATCATTTATATAAGTCAAACTTTGTTGGATGTCGAGTAGCGATACTCCATCCCTGAGCGGGAATGCCTGGCCATGTGGTGGTCAATTCGGAAGCTCCGACTGTTCTTGTATGGAGTGCAATTCACTGTCTTCAGTGACCACCATGGGCTCCATTGGCTCCACCAAGCAAAGGATCCACACAGTCGGTTAGTGCTTTGGGTGCTAGATCTTTAAGGCTACTCGTTTGTGGTGTGCCATAGGCCCAGCAGTCAACACCAACATTGATGTGTTGTCCAGATGTCCCATGGTGGCGGTGGCATTCACTATCTCTACAAGGGATGCACAGGAAGCATGGCTGTGGGCAGCAGCAAAGATAGCCAAATTGCAAGATGGGATTGCACCAGAAACCAGATTCTGCATGGGGGAGGGGATGTCAGTAGATGCAGTTTTTTTGGTTGCGGGTTTGCTTACAAACCACCATCCCACAATTCCATTTCCTGTTTTCTACCAAGTTATTGCGAGAGAGAGTGAGTAATGCCTAACCACCTAGCCAATGGTTATAAATTGAACCAATTCAGTAGCTTCTCATACTCTGCCAAGCGAGTTTGCAGCTTTAGTCTACAAAAGTAGCTGGTGGACACTCCCGGATCATGTTCTTATTTGTTCAAATGTGAGTGGATACCCTGCTCTAGTGTAACATGTTAATTTTGTCAATTGTTTGGATACACAAGTCACGTTTGAAATAAACACTATTTTTGGACACTGAAATGAACTGAGCCTCATCAATTCCCACTTTTGTCATCTTACCTAAAATACACAGTCACAAACACAAATACGTGACAATATACAAGTGTTAAAGATAAAGCTAAGTATTGATATCATGCAGATGTGTTGTGTAAGAGGATCAATTAGCCTCATAATGTCATAAGTCAGCAATACAATGCATTTTTACAGCTCATATGAATTTGTATATTGTTTTAGGGGTCATGCATAGATAGGCACATCTCAAGAGATCCAGAAACTTCAAAATGTAATCATTAGGCTAATATATAACTTGCTCAAAGATTGTTGTAAAACCTTGGGGACAGTAAATCTCTTTAAGCTTTGTGGTGAAATGGCAGTCAAGCAGACATGTACAGAGAATTATCGAATTTGTCTTTAAAAACAACCTTGGTTGAACAACATCGCCCTAGGGGAGTCAAATCAGTGCGGTATTTGCATTCTCATACACAGCTGTCATATACCAACCATGAATTGTTATGCTCAGAAATAGAAATATTGAATCTGACAGGATTCCAGTTGAATGAAATTTGCAATGAGATGCAAAAGCATATAATTTAGATGAGTGTAATGAACGGAGAATTGATTTGACTAATGAGTGAAAAAGAAAAAGCTATTTATTTTCTGTTTGCAACTCTTCGTTCCATTCTGAACAAACAATTATACTACTGATACTTTCTAATTATATGAAATGATTCAAACAAATAATAAACGGTAAATTGTATATGTATGATACTGTATTGATGTTACGTCTGACACTCTGGTATTTGCTAATGTATTAACTTCCGGTGACATAATGGCTTTTGTTTGTTGTTCTTCTGGACGGCCCATTCCTTTCAGCAATACATGCTGGAGTCAAGATTTCTGCATTCATCCTGCTCTGTCATGCTGGAGCACCCATCGTGGCGCAGTTGGTTTATGACGGACTGCAGTTCGGCGGTCCCGGGTTCGATTCCTTGTGCGGGCTTTGGCTCGGGTATTGGTGAAAATGTGCCTCTCGCATAGGGCCTAAGCACCGAGAGGGGTACAGAATCTTTCTGTTGTGACCCGTCACTTCAGTGAATAAAAAAAATGATATGATCCCTTGGCTCCATTTTACAGCCATATTTGCCACCTTTCCAATTCACAAACTGTCATGAGCCCACACATAAGATTCGCAAGATATGATTTAAAAAAATAAAAAGTAGATTTAATTCAAAATCAACTGGCCGGTGGGGTGTGGGTATGTGGAAATCAATTGACCACAAGGGTTGATTATCCAGTTTTTATTATAAAGTTTTAGCCAACTATATAACAAAGATATATTCCCACGTTGCAATTTATACCATAAATCAAGGGAGAACTTATTCCAGGATTTTCATGAAACATTATATAATATTTATTTGGAATATAGATTGTGATACTGCATATTGATAATGTCTAACTATTTAGTAACTAACTCAAAAACCATGACACTGAAAACAGAGACCACAACATCGAGAAAATCAAAAATCTAATCATAGCACCTGTAAACTGAATAAATTAGGAGACTATGAGATGGGTCATAATTAAGCACAATATTCTCCATTCTAAAATCCCTCCTGGGATCGCAATGCAGGGTGATCACAATACTGTTGTACCGCTCTGCTCCTGGCGACTCCCCTTGACCTACAGAACCCCACTGCTAAATTCCACCAGTCCTCAGGTGAGCAGGAGTTAACCTGCGGCATTTATGCCCAACCACCATCAACCTTAGAATGCCAGACTCCGTCCAATGAACCCCCGAATCGATACATTAGACAACTTCAATGGCAGAATCTTAAGGCATCATAAATCAGGGAGGATCCATAGTCATATTTGATCTAAATAGTTTGAAATAGTGCCATAAAATGTTTTTGAAGACTTGAGTGTGAAGTCCTTAAATAAACAAACCCAATTCATTAGAAATCAGCATACACTGGCAAGAAACCAAATGGCACTTATGTAGTCTATATTGTGGTATTTTGTTTCCTCGTATTATCACTTAAAACAGTGACCCAAAAGTTTAGCAAACTATGAATACCATAACCAAACTGAGGCTTATACATTTTCATTATGTTAGAACATTTATGTTTCCTACATAAACTTGTGATGTGAATCATCTGGTGCTGCAGTCTCTTAAGTCCGTGTCACGATAGAAATTCAAGAATTTAAAAATTGATGAATAATCTAATAAATAATGGTGTGACCCCAAAAAATAATAAACATTAATATGAGCAGCCACAAGAACTGTATCGGCAAACCCAGTAACTTATACATTAATCTTTAAATTAAACAAAACATTAATGAACAAAAAAGGGTATGACCCAAAGTGGAGCCACAGTTAATCTCTCTTATGCTACTGATTCTCCTCTATTCTCTCTATTCTGGAATGGTCCAATTTGGCACATGGCATTGGGTGGTGGTAACTATCAAATGCCTTGCATATACACAAAAATAGCTGCCATGTATTTGGATTCATTCATACCCAAATAAATCTTTATTAATAACAATTGAGAGCTCCCTGGATATTTCATCCTTTCTCAAAAATAAATTGATAGTACCCCTATTTAAAAAAATATGCTAGTCCTAAAAAATGTATATATACTTACAAAACTTTACCCTGTAACCTGGGAATTGATTTTCACAAACCCACATCCCACATGGGAATTAATTTTGATTTTACACAATTTCTTACAACAAATCCTAACTTACAGACCAGACGTCATACAGAGATGACAAAGATTTAGAAAGGTGATAAAATTTTCTTCTTACCTGGTCAAAAGTTCAGAAAAGTATGGTAAATCTTGAAGAACGGACCCAGGCACAATCAGGCATTGCAGGATTGACAAAAAATGTGATTCCTTCTGAATCTTCTTTCCCTTGCTGTCGACCTTGGATGTGGTGGTTAACACGGTCCAGGGTACAACTGAAATTCTTTCGATCCATTCCACACAGTTTTTGTAGAAGAAACTAGATGTGAATCTATTGCCTACCAACCGGTGCTAACAGTCACTCTTTTCTTGTGGTGCCATGCCCAAGCACTACACCCTTATGTACTTCATCTTTCCATCCAGCTGGACCAGCTTGATGTCTACTCTACTCAACCGATGGACCTTCTGGTGCTATCGTGGTTGATCCTGCACAAATGTAGGCACAAGTTGATAATCCTGCCTACCCGGATCACCGTGGGATTCGAGCTACTAGCACACACATTTTATCCCCATCTCGACCCGGTATGCTTAGTTTGTGTGTGCTTTACCTGTACATGTGCTCGCATTTTTTATTTCGGCTGACTCATGACCAGGGGGTCACATTTTCAACTGTCGGGTGTAATGATTGGCATAATAGGCCTTACGTTAGCATACGTCCCCCACCTTGCCTGGCCTAACCAAACATTGTTGAAGGTTGGCACCTCTGAGGGAGTCCACCCCGCCACCGATTTCTGGGGTGAGCTAGGTGGTGAGCGTGCTGCCGCCGGGTTGGTGGCGGTCCGCTCAGAGGCAGTCCACCCCTCTGGCTCTAAAGGCTGGACTCGGCGGTGAGCGTGTCATCATCTGATTGGCGACTGTGGTGGTGTGTCGCTTCGCTCGTGTGAATGGCCTTGCGCACGCCACTACAGAGAGTTCAGTTGATCATTTTTTCACAGTGTTCTTGGCACACTTGCTGTCGACGAAGTAGGCCATCTTAGGATGACTGAAAAAGCTGGGCCCACCCACACTACTTCAGTGGGGGTGCATTGTGCCGCCACCCCACCCACCACGCTGGCGCTGAAGCGGCAATTGTTCTCGGCAGCGTTTGCTGGGGACTATATGAGCGGCCACAGCAGCAGGGTGCTGTGTGTGGTCGCCCAGCTGGAGGAAGACATGGCAGCCATCCTGCTGGTCAGTTTGCCAGCCACCTGGCTGCCCTTTGTCGAGGGAATTGAGTATCACGCCGCCACCTCACACGACGTTCCCGGACTTGTCCAGGACTTGTTGGACAAGTTTTGGCACCGGCAGCACGGTCGGATGGATGGCCGGGCTGCCCTGGGGCCTGCAGTGGAAGGTGTGCTCCTGCAGGTCTCCAGCGATGGATCGAGTGTTTGAGCAGTTGTGGAAGCCTCCTTCATCACGGATGTGCAGCGTGATCACGTGCAGATGGCCACTGACAGCCTCTTGCCGTTGTATGGCAGCCTGCACCAGTGTGATGGGCAGATTGGCCGCGGCCAGGGCGTTAGCGTGCAGCGAAGGTGGCAGACTCGATGGTGGCGAGCGGCTTGGCTCTGGTGAGAACCTGCAGTTTTTTGTCGGCCGAGGCTGGGTGGGGCCGCTCTTTGAGTGGACTGCGGCTGCGTCAGAGGTGTTTGGACTCAGGAGCCGCATGCCACCTGTCGCCGGACGTGGTTTCGGTCTATTCAGCCGCTGGAGAATGCTGGCCAGGTTTTACGGCCGGACCGGGCGAAGCTGAGTGAAACGGGAGTGGGCACGGTGGACCTAACCTGCACGCTACCGGGTGGTGTCACCAGCCACCTTGTCCTGGAGGGTGTGCGTTATGCCTCCGGGATAGGGCCGAGCCTGTGCTCTGTATGTCTGCTGACTGCGCAGGGGATCAACATTCATTTTTGGGACTGCTGGTGTTCCGGTTTCAATGCCGGCGGCCGGCAGGTGCTGAGCGGACAGAGCGACGGTCCCGGTGACGTTTTTTGGCTAGGCATTGGCCATGCAGGGGCCGGAGCAGTGGACGGGTTTTCCATCGGTTCGCTGTGGCAGTTTCCGGTTGCTGCAGGGGCAGAGCAGATTCAAGCAAATTCGAGCAAATTCACGGAGTTTTCCAACAAACATTACTAACTTTAAATTTTATTTGAATAAATCGGCCACTTGGCTATATTTCGTTTGTACAATACAGGGGTACACTAACTTACCCTGTACTGTATCAAATTGTTCCAATTCTTTTTGATGCTGTCATACCAAATGCACCAAGATGCCGGCATGTGACTATGAATCAGCTGCAGGCTACTGAGAAAACCTCTGTATTTCTCAAAATACCATCAGTCCCAAAATTCAGGAGGAAATCCCTTCAAGGCTCACTGCTGACCACTTCTAAGAAATGGTCGAGCTAGCGAATCAGAAGAAACCGAATTCTGAGAACACATGTACACTGTATTAGTCAAAATGTTTAATCCATAGAATTCTTGATCATCCACGCATCAGTCTTCACCAATGCTCACCAATCTCCTGGCAAACTGAACTGTCCAGACCCATCGAGTGAGGGAGTATAAATAGGACTGGTTCATATCAAGTGAATATGAATGATATTTTTCTTTCTAGGTAAGAACCAAATGCCAATCTGCCATACCTTATCCAGCACCACTTTCTGTGTGGTCAGCTAGTGTCAAATTCCATTAAAGGTGGTTCATATCTTTTACAAATGCACCACATTATTTGGAAATGTGCCACTCTTTTGAGTACACAGACCGCACAAATGGCATCACAAGATTACAAAATCTTCTGCCTGACCATCATTGAGAAACTGCCATGATTTGCTGACCCCATTGGCAATCTTTGTGCAAGTATTTTTGTATGTTTTATCTATATGTAAATTTTGATTGCATGTTGTCTCCCCATAAAACTGAATTCATACATGAAAGTAAGCCAAACCCCTTGAAATCAATAGTCTATCTAATTTTATTTATTATTCAAAACGTGATTATAGTTCATTCCAGAAGCAGCTGGCTAGATGCATCTGCAAAAGTACCATCAACAAGTTCTGCTCTTTTCAGTCCTGAATTTTTTGAAAAGGAAAAATATTTAATTCTGGCTTGCCAGTGGTATGTGATATGGCTAAACCACGTTTCTTGTGCATGCCATTTAAAAGGGTTAATTATCAAGGTTTTATTAGTTTTATCCAACTATACAACATAGATTCCCATGTTGCAATTTATACCATAAATCAAGGGACAACTTGTTCCAGGATTTCCATAACACAAATGTTTATTATACATTATGTATTTTATGTATTTTTGTTGGAATTATGAATCATATCCCTAGTCTTTCTCCCTTTCCCCTATTGAGAGTCTGTATCTGACAGCACTG
>JAQGBY010006480.1:0-13050 GCA_034698785.1 Mycogona germanica
CTGTGATTGGCTGATTTGGTGACGTTTCGCTTTCGAAGTTGCAAAACGTCACCAAATCAGCCAATCACAGGGCGCCGGAGATTTTTCTTCGCGCTGAAGATTCGTCGAGAAACCATCTGAACAATGATATGAACTTGACATTTAAGAAACTAACAAATGGATACATTTTTTTAAAAAAAGCATTCGGTTGCGGCGGACACTTCAATGCGAGCAATGGCCGCAAATGTAAACCGCTAAAAATACGCACTGGTTTAAAAATAATTCTCGTCAAATATTCCCACTTCAATTAACCTTTGAAGTGATAGATTCGTGCGATGAAATGCCCCACGGTGCGCCCCGCCACCAATCAACAGTTCCGGTAATCGCGAGCACACAGATATTTGTAAACCAGCCGCACCACCTGTCGGCGGCGAGAGAAAGCAAATGCTCTACGCCTCCAGCCCTAATTACAGGGTGCCGGGGGAGTAAAATCTCGTGTTGCTGTCACCGGGAACATTTTTTCTAGACCCAGCTTAGACATCGTGCAGCTGTAACGCACGTGTGCGGGACGGGGGACGGCTACCGTGCGACCCCGCGCCGCCCCCCTGCGGCACGCATTGCCAACCGGGTTGAACAACCACCTTACGAAGAAAAAAATGTTTGTCGAGGAAGCTTACCACCTTTCTAGACTCAAGAGCCCCCCCTCTCCAGGGGGCGTCCTGGTAATTTTACCTAACCTGAGCTGCCTAGGAAAGGGATCTTTAACGCGTCCTGATATCGTACAGACACGGGTCACATTTTACCTCCATTCCGTAAGAGGGAATTAGTCTATAGAACCTGTGAAGGTTTCTCCCAGTCCTAGGTTGAGACGAATGCATAGCTTTGCGCATGCGCGAACTATCCCCGGGAAGAGGGGGGTGAATATGGGATGGGATGGAGCGAAAGATTCCCGGGCATGCTCACACCATGTTTTGTCCCGTTCTTGTTTACCTTATTTATGTGCGAGGGCTGGCTGTCGAAGTTGCAAATATTTTGTACCCCATTCATTATGCGTACAGTACTTGGATAAATGCATCAGCAAAAGATCTTCCGCATTTGTTATTTACCGCGGATAAACGACTGATACATGTCCGTATTACATAGAATTTCAACTAGGTTGTAAAATGTTTTGGAAATTGTAAAACACAATTTCAGTATTTGCTAAAACATGCGACAGTGATAGGATAACGAAATTTTCCGATAAACAATAACGTAGTACTGGGCGTTTATCAAAATGACCACTATTTGTCTAGTAGAAAGAACACGCCAAAATTTATTTTTATTTCGAGTTGCAATTCGTTATATTTAAATTTTAAATCTGTTTCAATGTGTGTACGTTTTTCTTTTTGAACTTCATTCCATTTTTTAAATTAAAGAAATTCTATGCTCCCTCTGTGATTCTTAGAGGAACCACGATGCTCGTTTTTCTTTTCAAACTGTCAATGCAATCGTGTGCACTATATATCTGTCAACTGGTTGTTGTCCAAGTGGTGGTGTAAACAGTTTACAGTAATTACGAATGACACTATCCCTGGCGCACAAGCATGCAAAATGTGACAAGTGTTACTGAAAATAGGAGGCTTATCAGTTTTGGAAGGTGGCTTTCGACAATTTCCCCCGTCACAAAAATTCCTATCTGTAATCGCGACATTTTTCTCGCTCAGTTGAAATGTTTATACAGTGGAGCCGATGCCGAGAAAAAACATGACAAGTAGACTCGACCAATCCCTAAGATCCTCCCGGGACCTCCCGGGACCTCCCGGGACCTCCGCCACAACAAACATTGACCGAATGGAAACTGTTTGTGGCGCTCCTTGCTCTTAACAGTGCATCCATAATGGCCGATTATTCCAGGTAACTTAATAATTCTGTCTAAAGGGATGCATTTGGTTTCACAGAGCTAAATTCCGGTCTTTTCTAGGATGGAGACAGAGCCAATCTTAGATGGGGTTTTATGTGATGCCCGTGATCGCGGGTTCAATTCCCGGCCGATTGAAACTATCGGAATTGCAATTGTAATTAAAGAAAAACTGTGAAACCCGTGACGCATAATTCAGGATTGCCTTCTTGTCTACAGTGTGTTCCGAAAAAACGGGACCACCATCGCATTTAATTAGATCTTCTGAAATTATTTTATGAAATTTCATGCAATTTTTTGACGATAGAGTAAAATAATAAACGAACTTCTTCATACGAAAAAAATTTCATTTTATGTTTTAAAATGATTTATTTCCCTTTACTCAGGCTCGAAGTCGCGCGCGTCACTTTTTGTTTTTTCATATTTTCCGTCTCCTGATTTCCGAACTTCAACTGAAGGGATGTTTGTACGAGTGATTCAGTTTATTTTTTAAAACTGATTTTTTAAAAAAGTCAGATCATACAAAAATAACACTTTTCAGTTGATTCGTTCGTGTGGGAGATTTTTTGATTAACAAACATGCAGGGTGGGGTCTCAGGAAGATTTTGTGATCCCGTGTTTTATCGTGTGAAAGTCGACAATGCGACATTTTTTTGGTATTTTTAAAGAATAGTCGAAATACAGTTGGGGGTGAACAAGTTTTCAAAATCTTTTCTTCGTCTCGCCATAATTGAAAATAATTGCATGAAAGCCAGTTGACTTCTGAAAAGAAAATACGAATATTCGAATTTGGAGGCTTCATTCAAAGAATGACTAGCTTTCCCCCTTTGTACGAGAATCAGGAATGACCTCTGAGTTAGACATGTATGTACAAAAATGAATAACCAAAATGAATGTGCGGCATTAATTTAACCGACTTGCCGGTCATTTTGCAACAATTGCGAAACTTCATACAAGTGTTGCGAATTTGAAAGTAGTTTTATTTCAACCGGGAAAGCGTTCGGGAAGTTTTCGTTTTTGATATTGAGACTTGAGAGGGCGCGAAATAATACAAAAAAATTATGAAATACATGTTAAATTGAGCTCACGACGCCATTCGATTTGCGCAACACCGAGTACATGTACATTTGTAGTTAACATGTACTAAGTAGACACAGTTATGCAGCAAAAAGTAGAACGAGCCATTTTCACCCTAACATATTTTTTTCTTTCGAAACAGCCAGGATTTAGTTAAGTGGTTAGAGAAATCGTGGAAAGATGACATGTCGTTGCAAATGTCTAACATTTTAGAACTTTTCCGAGACTCGACAAATTTTTTGCACGCCATCTTCCTTTGTAGAGAGACGACAGAGCGCCTGGAGCACAGACAAAAAAAAGTTCAAACTAGAACTGATGTAAAATGGTAAGTACAAGTCTGCGTAGCGAATGTCTATATTCATGGTGTATACGTACTAGTATCTACTGTATGCTTGCAGAAACGAATTATTAACAGGGTAGATGAAATGGTGGGGGTTGGGGGTGACTTGGAGAGGGGGATCGGGGAGACCGAGGGGGGAAAATCGTGCCGCCTTGTTCTCTCGGAGGAGAGAGACTATTTATAAAAGCGTCCACAGCGGCAGCATCATGTGCACATTTTTTAAACATATAAAACATCGGTTTATTTTGTTTACCGAAACGGTTTGTTTGAAAAGCTGCGGTGGCCTTACAAACAGGGACAGAGGCCGTATAACCAGTCGACTCCTCTCTCCCCCCTTCCCCTATTTTCCCAAGTAATTAATGCTTCATCTTGTTCAATGAGAAAAATACGAAACTACCCCGTTCCCTGCCGTCAGCTACAAATGATTGCCTGGAATGATTGTTGGAGGTCAAGAAAACAGACCTGTTGAATCTCTTCGCGGAATTTCGAACGTAAAATGATTTCATTTTAACAGTTCAAAATTTATTTGTTGCGAAGTTGCAATTGGTGTTAAACCCCATACATTTCTACTTAGCCCATTTCGACGTGTCTGCTTTTCTTGAAAATGTCATTTTGTTTGGACCTAATGATCACATTCGCGGAAAGATGTCAAATAACCACCGGAGATTTTAAACTCGCGCGAATGTGTTTGGCCAAAACAAAATTACATTTCCATTACATTTCACTAGCGTAAATTAGGCTTTACTAGCAACAAAAACAACAAAAACATTTGTGATGAATGTGTAGCAATTACAGATTTCAGCAAACTGAATTGAAGTCCGGAATTAGGTAACAAATTGATTATATTTATTCTAATTTCTTGGGTAGTGATGAATGTGTTAGTCATGTGAGTTCATACGTTTGTGTTTCTCAAATCTACAATTTATTAATTTTTCTTGAAGATATAAACGTTGTATATTCGACGATCTTGTTGCCGACTCTCGATTGCAGTCGAAACAATCATCCTATATTTTTGTTATTACTACTATCGGCTTCGTATCTACCATTTTGAACTTAAGATATGACAAGCATGACTTAAAGAGTATAAATTTAAATTGGGAGGCAGACTTCTTTCACAATGCTAATTCCTTACTTCACTTCTTGAAAGGAAACGCCTTGATTGATGCGCTATGGTTCGGACCACAGCTTCAAATGTGAAGTCAAAATATGGAATGACTAGTTCGGTGCAAGAAAAAAACAATATTTACATACTGTGTCTTCAAGTTCAACAATCCGGTCATGTTTTCTCCTACTGTGCAGGCTTCCTCCTTCCTTCATCGGCCATCGTCGATCTTCACCTCCCCCCTACTGTGTCTCAAGATATCGTTGCCTTTCTTTCACTGCTCCTGTAATTAAATTCTCGTATATACAACATTCTCTACTGTGGCGGAAAATAGCCTGTCATCGAGCATGTGAATAAATGATTGGTCGTCTAGTTTTGAATATATTTTTGCTCCCTGGTACTAGTAGACAATTGTTTATGATCCTGCTATAGTGATTGGTCGACAGGGCATACAAAAGAGGTTTTCCCCCGAAGTCATAATTGGATTTTTAAACGCGTTCTCAAATTATTTTTTATTATTATTTTGGTGTTAAGAGTTCTGCAGCAGCAACTGATTTTGGGATAAGAATAATTTAAAAGCGTGCGATCTTTTGATCATTTTTATATTTATAATGATGCTTTTTTTAAGGAGTCTAACTAATGAGGTTTTCGGACAACAAGTTAATAATTCTGCTTGTTTTCGAAGCTTTTTTAAAATCAATTTTGGCTTGCCGTATATAGGAAAGAATCAGATTCGATGTTCCCGCCTTTCTCTTAGTCAACAGCTGTTGCCAACTCTAAGCTGTAGATGGCCGTGCGATCTTCATCAGTCGAGCTTTCTACACACAACTCTCAAGTGGCGCAAAATTTCAAATCATTGCTGAGTTGGTTAGCTAGCTATATAAGTCGTGTTAAATAAAAAGGAATGATTGTGCCCCGACCAGCGATTACGTTGACATTTCTTTAGGAAAAAGAATGGCAGCTTTCTGAAGAAAAATAGTGATGATCTTGGCAACAAACGGAATGTGCTGTGAACTATTCCGGGTTCGATTCCCGGTGCGACCTCTCTTTTGTTAAAAAGTACTTGTGAAAATGTGCTCCTCGAACGATACTGAAGCGGTATTCTGGTTAAGTGTATCAGTCACTGCAGTTAAATATTAATTTCTAAAGAATGCCATTTCTGTGGAATTATTTTTGTCCTTGCGTGTTTAGGTACTTTGCAATCTAATCCAAAGTTCAATACAAGTTCAAACGAATGTCGTAGATGAATTTTGGTGAGAATGTGAATCAATAAATTTCTCATTCTTAATGGAAGCTCGGCCTATCCAAGAAATAGAAAAACATTCCTAATCTCGATTCTGACCCTGGGGACAATAACTCGAGCGATAACCCCCCTTTTTCCAGCACACACACCCACCCTTAGCCCCTAAATGTCAATGACAACCGAACAGGTTGCCAGACTAGACTATAAATCGAATTCGCCGGTCCAACCTACGACCCAACAGCAGTTTGGAGTAAATTAAGCGAGCCTTCACTGGCTTGGTCATGCACTGAACACGGATCATTTAGACGAGTCACAATTATTTTTTTCTCATTCTCTTTTCTAAAGCGTCGCCCGTGAATGGAAGCATTCAGCTATTTTATCTTTTCCACCACGACGTTTCGGCCATCAGTCATGCGTTGGAAACCTTGCGTTTACCACTCAATGAATGGGGGTGACTGGTGAGGGTGGCGATGACGGTGGTCCACTGTATGCCCCACTCATCAATCATAATCGGGGAGCTCGAGATGCGCCGCCTTGCCACCAGGCGGCATCTAGCGAACCTAAGATGCCCATCGATAACGTTGGTCTCATTAGTTGCTCACAAGATGGCGCCATGCAGTGAGCGATCAATGAGGAGATCGCCTCAGTGCACAAACACTCGATAATCTCACCTAGACCAGGCTTAGAAAAAGCTACCTAGGTGGTGATCTTTAACGTGTGCCTGATGTCATACAGGCATGGGTCCTACGGCTTCACTTCCATTATCAGAAGAAAGGCGTGTTTAGGAATATCTCTCGCCCGAAAAAATCGGGAATCGAACCCGCGTCACGGGTACAAATGACGAACACGCCCACACGAGATCAACCCGCAATGACGCAATAGCGCGAGTGAAGATGTCGTTCTTTAAACAGATGGATTTTGTTCTTGGGCCCCCTTATCTTCCACACTTTTTGGCGAGGGTGATCTATAGAGGACGCTTTCCGTGCGATCGGTTCTCCTTGAAAAGACGGCTGCTGCCATAAACAACGTGCAACCGACCGTTTGAAGGAGCAACGATGTTTTCTTGAGACACACAATGTAGATCGTGTCTTGATAGAAGAATGCCGAGAGATAATTCTTACTTGAAATCGGTTTGTGACTTGACTATGTATACAGTGTACATGTGTCACAAGTACAGTTAGATGAATGGGTCTGGGATCGTGCATAAACTAGTCGAAATTTCTGTTTTGAGCTAAAATGTTTCGTTTATTTTGGTCACCAATTCAAAAAAGGCTAACAAGACCTTTTCTTAAGAGAGAAATTTCGCGAGAGAAATTGACTTATGCAGAATGAAACGAATTATAAGTTCGACATAAATAAAGTAATAGTTTCAATGACCGAAATGAAAAATTAAGTTAAACTTTATAGACCTGTTCAGGAATTTATGTTGTCTGCATACCTGTGAAAAATGTAGTAAAAATGTTTTGAAAATGTAGGAATCTATTGCCAATTCTTACACATTTTTCAGTTAAGTAAATCCAGGCATTTCCTCAGAATGCCATTTGGAATTTAAAAAGTATTTATAGAAAATTCGTAATTTTTCATAATTGTTCACGATACGAGATTACTCTTAGGTAGACCAACGAGAGTCTCGTCTTATAAGATTTCTCCTCAGCCAGAAGCCATACAAGATAATAACCTGTGAAGCCGCAATCGCACTGGCGGTTTTCCTATACTAATAAACAAACGGCGGCTTCTCGCGTATAGTGGCATTTCGCCACGGTAATAAAAGGTAGTCTGGCGGTTTTGCCTTTGGAGTAGGCCTCGTATTTAATTATATTCACGGTTTCCTTTCTGGAACGCTTAATTAGGTTGTGGCTCTGCCGGGGTCGCTCTAACCGCAACAACACATACTTGTACTCGGAGACATTGCATTTTTTGCACCATGTTTGTCGGCTCATTTCAAAATCAGACATTCCAAACCAGTTGCGAAGCTATTTCTCATTTCAGTCTATTATGAAAGTTTTTCTCCGATCAACCGGCCGGTAGCTCTAGTCGAGTTACTCACTACTTCTAGAAAGACGACTGACTTCTCCTGTTGAGTTGAATTTATTTAATTCTAATTTTGTTTTAGAGTTGACGAGTTTGTGCACCGCTGGCCCAAACCGCATCGCCTCTCGTCCGTTCGCGCCACCCTGTGCCCTGTCCGCCTCAGTCGTCTCTTGTCACACCTTCTACAGAAATGTTTTAATTAACGTCAGCCGCAGTCCATCGCCGGCCCAACGCTGACCAACACTTGACAGTCGCAGCGGGCACACGAACACACGCGCTGCGTGACACCCGGAGACCGGCGTGGTTGGTCCGGTCGGTCCAGTTGCCCGCCTGGAGGAGGAGGAGGAGGGTGGACGGACGTACGATTTATTGACCATTTATTACGTCATCATCCCCCATCCCTTTTCGTTCCTCCTCACTTCACCCTCACCAACAACCTCCCCATGTTGTCTACACAATAGCCCAACACAACACTGCCCCGAAACGAAACAGACTTAACGCGTCGCAGCGGGATAGCTCAAACGAGATTTGTGGTACCAGATTCACTGCAAAACAATGTCTTATTTTTAGACGAATTGGCAGCAAGAAAACGATAAATATTTTTTGTTTCCAATCAACTGTAGTCAACCGCACTACAGGCGTTACGTCCCCATCATGGTGCTTAGGGACTGTGCGAGGGGAACGACATTTTCGAGAGCCCGCGCCGGGAATCGAACCCGGGACCGCCGAAATCACAGTCAGTCGCTAGTAGTAGGATATGTGCCATTTCTAAAACTGCGTCATTTCTGGATCACCTCAGTCAGATGCTCCTAATATCGATCGATTAGGATTACTATCGATATTGTTCAACGTCTGTTGCTGCTTGCGGGTCACGACCCAAACAATTATTCTCGGAATTAAAATGATGGCGCACGCACTAGTTGCTCCAAGTTGAGAGTAGAAAAACCACCACTTTCTCAGATCGAGTAGTTTCTGCCAATGACTGCCACTGCCATTTTGATCATAAATGTGGTTGGCTCCTATTTGACGGTGAGACTGATGACGTACCTGATGGTAGAATCCGCTCGGTTTAAAATATATGGACTTTTACTTGGACTTAAACTTTCGGATTATTGCCGCTATACTATCTAGCATTATGTCTACTTAAAAATATATCCGAATCAACGTGCTTCTGCACTTTTTATTTAAAATATATGATCGAATGGTATCTGCTAAAAAAGAATTTGCTTGTCGAATTGGTTCCAGGTTTGTACTGTGTTCAAAATGGGTACAATTTGACTACGGAAAAGAAATTCGTACAAGAAGAGGGTGTGACAATCGGGAAAACTAATTCGCGTAACATTCTTATCTTTGGACGCGCGCCAGCATCTCGTAAGACACGCGGCACATTTTTCAAACGCGCCCTAAATAATTGTCGGATTTGGCACCGAATTTCACGTTGAGCTCTTCAACTTTGGGCGAAACTCAATCAAACCAAAGTCGCGAGCAGCTGTCGCAATTCCTGTTACACTGAGTGTGACGTTGTTGATGGTGATTGGGGGCGGACGGTTACGTCATCGGCCGCCTCAAATTCCTTTCGGATGGGGGCGTTCAGCCTTCCAACTCTCAGGAGCTCTCGAAACATGAAATACAGTCGAAGTGTAATACTGAAATGGTCGACGCCGCACGAATTCAGAAGTGCTTGGAAATTCTGGAAGATCGCTCCTCCCGTTGTCTTGAGCTCACTCGCGAAAAGTTATTGTCACGTCAAGCGCCATTGAGCATTTTGGACACCCGAGGGCGTTGCTTGATTGGTAGACCAGTTTCTCTTCTTCTTCCGTATACGGAAGTTTTCTGTTTAAGATGGTTTAGCTGCCAAATTTTGTTTTCCATCCAACCGCATAAACGTGTATTTAAAAAAATGTGGCGCGTCACGAATTGGCAAAAACACATGTATGTATGCGTGAGAACGCTGGTAAACGTTCCCAGAAAAAGCGACCTGTCAAGAGAAAACAAAATGCCACTTGGCGAGGTGTTTTGCGTTCTTCATTTTTTGAGACACATTGCTGGCAGCGAATTCACAGCGTTTCTTGAGAAGATGTGGACATGGATCAGTCTCTCTGTCTCTATTCTTCACTCTCTCTCTGTCTCTCAACATGCACGCCTTTGGGGATATGAAAAAATGGTGTTCAAACCAGCAAGTTTCTTGTTTTAAAAATTCATCATCTGTTTGTGACGAGCTTTTCGGTTTGTCACTTGTTTTTCAGCGCGTCAACTGATCAAGCAGATGGTTTATCCGAGTTAAGCGCTTGCAGAAAAGCTCCCCGTGGCGGCTTCTCTGCAATGCGTGTGTGTATGTAGAAAAGCAGCTCTCTTTCATGTACCTACGAATGAGACGAGGCTACATAAAACGTCTGGAAAGTCTAGAAGCATTTTAAGTCGCTTACTAGGAATAACCTACACATAAGGCGCTGAATCTTATAGTGGCGCGGAACTCGAGTTTTTCTCGAATTGAGAAACGAGAGGAATAAATAGATGCGCTATCATCGGGGTTCGTGTACCAGTCCCAACTTTTGCAGACCTCTGTTGACGTTATAGAAAAACTTTGGCTTACGTCACATTTTCATTTTCATCACATTCACAAGATTGCATTTTTGTCCATAACTCAATTTTTTTTTTAAATCTCGACTTACGAATCGAGAAAAAATCGCGAACAGAAGATTTGTATCGTCGTAGTGAAACCCGCTTTGAAGGTGAAAACTCACAATAGTATATAGCAGTAAAGTAAAACATTTCTCATCTAATCAGTAAATTCACATTCTCCCTGAGTTACAAATTGATTGTTACTCTAAACATGCTGAGGATTGAGAAAAATGTCAAAGAGCTCCACATTTTGATTGGGATCGTCTGAGTGGGGACTCAATCTCAAAAACTGACGAGCCTTAAGTTGGAAACGGAATCGGGTGAACAGGTGAGAAAAAAAAAACAATTACAATTGTTCACCAAAAATAACACAAGGTGGCATTTACCAAGCACATATAATGGTTGGAGGGAACAATAACAACATGCCGCAGTCAGCACTGATCGATAAAATTGAATTGCGGTTGTTGAGCAATGTCGAAACGGTGGTATGTCACAGCAATCAATAAGTGACATAATCCACCGAGATTTGCAACAAAAAATGTGCAAAAAGACAACCGAACAACTCTTGACACCAGTGCACCGTGCAAACAGGAAGATTAACGCAAGGAAGCTGTATAAGCCCACCTGGCTGGTGGAAAATTCGAATTTATGATAGCTTTGGACGAATCCAATGATCAAAGAAAGATGTGTTACTATAAGAGAGGATCATCTCCACCAGACCAATGGATGGCATGGAATGAATGGATGGAAGTGACAGCTGAACAAAAAGTTTCATGGTGGTAGGTTATCTGACCGGCAGAGGTTCACTACCACTCATCAAAGTTCCTGCAAAGGTGAAAGTCAAAGTCGACCAGCATGAACTAATTACGTCCGGATGGAGCTGGACTTATGACGTCGACGTTCCCTTCAGTTGGAATGATTCCAGGAAGCTGAAAGAAGAAAGCCAGTTTATACAGAATTTACTGTTCTGAATCTCGTTGGAACGGCTTCTGGAACGGTGAGATTCTCAAATAAAAGGGAGGGGACAGAGCACAGCAGATCATTAAATTTTACAACTTCAAGTGTGACTGTTCCATCGGCCGGTCTTGAGAATCTCCCGTCCCAGGAGCTGTCACCAGCGAATTGCTAAAATTTGATCACCAGTATCGCTCAACATTGTATTCAGTAAATTTCGACTCTTGCGTTTGAAAGTTCTACTATTTTGAATTTCGTCAGTGCAATTATTTTCAAATTAAGATTTTTGTGCCGAGTTTTGTCCGTCCTCAGTCGTAGCAGTGGTGAGAATTTCTTTTTTTCTTTTTGCGTACTCATTATTTAGAAAATAGCATATATTTTAGAATGCTTTATTTCAAAATTTAATTAGTATACAGTTTAAATTTAAGCCCAGTTTACAGTACTCACTCAGTTTACTTAGTTCTGCTAGTGCAGTGCCAAAGCAAAATAGAACATTCTTTTAAAGATAAAGCAAATATATTATTACTTACGAATTGATCTCTAGTGCCTTTAGCAAATTGCTGCGGCCTTGTGCCGTGCGGTTTTGTCCACTAATTCCACCGCCAGTATCTCACCGATGATTACAGGTGTATGGTGGCTGTCCTCTTAAACAATGACTGACCTGGGAAAATAGATGAAGGACAATTTAGTTAGTCATATCACAGAGCATTCCAAAAATATTCGATCTAGTCCGTTTATTTCTAAGTCATTATGTTGAGAAAAATTGTCATTCCACAACGAGTAGGGTTGTGAATATTGATAGGGGTTAGTGTTTACGAACTGTCCAGCTTGGTCATCGTTCGCCAAAGTGTTCCTTGAATTGACGGTGTCTCCACGTTGGGGGAAAGGGTTAATTTACTTTATTTTGAATTACCCAAGAAAGTGTTTTCAGAGCTTCCCTGTTCTAACAATTCTGGCAGATAAAAAGGTTTTATGGATCTTAATGTTTTGTGTTCATAATATAGTTAAACTAAGTATTAGAAGAGTGTACTGCCTATAGGTTTTGTTACTGTTCCCACAGATTGCCAAATTTGGTTGTTTAATATGCATCAAGTGTTAGATACTGGATTTTTCGGACATTAGTGTTTATGTTATTAAACGTAATTTTACCTTGGATTGTGGATGTCGTTACCGGACGATTCTAAATTGGAGCCTCACTCTCGTGTTGGATTTTTTGGGTTTGTAATTTTTGGTGTAAAATTTGGGTCTGATGGTTGTTCCTTTCGGTAGACTGTATCGCCAAGATAAAATTCTAGTGAGTACTACAGGTCATCGGCCTTCGTTTTAATATTGAATTCTGTGAACTAAAATATTTGTAGTCTTATCAAAGTGTTTAGTTGTGTTCGCATTTTTAGATCACTTGTGTCTTCGAGTTTTTTGTATTGTTTTAAACTCGTCATCTCGTATCTAAGTTGAGTTCATGGTTATGTAAAAACTGAGTTTTCTAAGATCTCCTACCATTACTATTAGATTTATAACTACGAACTCTTCCAGATTCCTAGTTCCTTGGAATTGATCATCGTAGTAAGTTACGGTAATTCCAGTTTGCTTGTTTTGTTAAGAGTTATAAGTAGGAGTTTGAGTCCACTCCCGTTCTTTGTTCCTGTGCTTAATCCATGCACTTTGGGCAGATAGTTCTCTTGCTTCAAATGATCATTTTGTAATTAGTTTACCCAAGTTATTAGGGGCCTCGGTGGTGTAATGGTTAGCGTGTCGAGCTGTTATTCCCGAGATCGCGGGTTCGATTCCCGACCGAGACCTCTGGA
>JAQGBY010006481.1:0-13049 GCA_034698785.1 Mycogona germanica
TGGACTGAGCCTGGAAGTACGTGGTGGATATTTACGAAAGCCGGATAAAAAATACAATTTTGCGTGTATTGAAAGTTACGCTTTCAATTACTGCGTGTAGTTTCGTAGTTGTATGGCAGTAAAGTTGCATTAAATAAGACAGGGGGGATTATCTAGTTTCTTATATCCCAAGTTATTGTTTAGAAATGATAATCATTGCTCCATGCGATAAATGTCGTCTCGTCGTAGCCCAGTCGGTATTACGACTGACTGTGGCTCGGTGGTCCTGGGTTTGATTCCCGGCGCGGGCTCTCGATAATTTCGATCCCGGGATATGGGGAAAATGTGGTTCTCGAATAGCGCCTAAGCATTAAGAGGGGTACAAAAACGACTGTAGTGCAGAGACTGCAGGGATGAGAAATCACAATAAATAATCCCTCGGTGGATTTGTACATCTCTCCATGGAATTATTTTCCTCTACTCTCTCGGGATTGAACAGACAGAAACCGTGCCGAGGATAGCCCGAATATACAATACCATATAATTAGAAGGGCTGCTTGGTTTCAACCGATCAGGAACCACTGGCACATTTTTTGGCCTACGGAAAAATCGGGCTTCCAACAGCACATATAAATTGGATTTTCAACGTCAGTGGGTTAAATTAGGCGGCGAGCAATGGACGTGAAAAGATGCCATCGGGTGTATCTGAGTTCAGAGAAGGGGACAGGGGAGGGGTGACGAGGTCAGAGCAAGATCTGGTAAGATGGATAAAAAAAGGAGTCGGAAGAGAAAGCTAGGCGTGGGTGGGGTGGTGAATTCCGAAAGATTTGCGGGGTGTTGGCCGGGTCATCGGAAATTGAGTATTCAGAAGGTCGAGAAAAGGTTCGGAAATCGATCTTGGGCAAGCACTTGGCTCTGGTTGGACCTGGTTGTGCTGGCATAACCAGGGCACCTGACCAGGGTCCCGTCAGGAATTTTTTCCGAACCATTTATAGTTATTGAAAATTTATTTAGTAATATTTTATTCTTTCTTAATTTCAGGATAATATAGCTGGGCATCCGCATATAAAATCAACTCCTTGAGAATGTCTGTCCATCAACGAATTTTAATGAATGCAATTGCAATTTTAATTTGTACGACTCGTCGTAGCCCTGTAGGTATTGTGACTGACTTTGGCTCAGCGATCCCGGGTTCGATTCCCGGTGCGGGCTCTCCATAGGGGTACCGGGGTACTGGTGAAATATTTTCTTAAACTTCGATTCTAAAATTATAAAAAAAAAAAAACAAGTTATCGTTGCCCAGGGCGTCAATCTGTTCAAATTTAGAATGGCCCTGTCGTCACTCGATCGACAAGACCTCCACGCGTCAGCCCACATTTGGTCAACAGAGATTTTTTTGTCCTCCCTTTCTCCTTCCCGCATGGAAAAGAATGTCCAAGACGGCTAATCGTGTGTCTCGCGAAGAGGAATGCTGACGCGGAACGCTGGAAGCATGTTTTCGATTTATTGATTCTATGCTTGTCACTCAATTGCTTCCTGGAATCCGTACAAAGGAAACAAAAAGTGACTCTTTTTTGGCCCACACCATACAATCCGTGGCGTATGACGTGCTACCTTAAAACGGATTGTTTGAAATTTTTGGAAATGCCACTGAAATAGCAAATAATAGCACACCCTGAAACCACATCCCTGAAACGTGTTTGTCCGGTTTGGAAAATTAATTGTAATTGCGGATGATTTACTCCAAACCTATGGCGTCATATACAGAGTAATTTATGCATATTTCAGTTATACTTTCAAATAACCAGGTTAGTAATTTTTCTGCGCATTTGATGTTTCGTTCGAGTCTAAATCGTTATTCGAAAACAATTTGTTCGTGTATTGGAAAAATTCGATTTGGGATGACATTTTTTCTGAGTCTTTTTTCGCATGTCATGTCTGAAATTTGTATTCATGTCAACGAAGCAGATTGTTTGATCTGACCTCAAAAAGGCATATTGGACAAAGTTGCCTCTCGGAAAATCAATATTATTTTTGTTAGCTACCAATCATCAATTAGTTCGATCAGTTCCACACAATATTGCAATTGTGTATTGTGTGATTGCCGCTCGATGGGGGCAGCACAGTGGCTGTAGTGATGGCGCCTCGGTGGTGTTCCAGGGAATGAGCTAGTTCGCTGCAGTTCTTTTTGTTCGATAGTTGTTGACGTGTCAACGTCCTTCTCGAAGGTAGGGATGTGAGGTAGGGATGTATGTTCAAAGCACTAAGGACGGAAATGGAACGCAGTGCAGCGGAAACTGACGTCACCCAGTGATTCACCGGCGCTTAACCAACGCTTTTTAGCCTCCCTCGTGGGCGGATTGTACACTCCATCGCTCACCGATTGATTCATCAATCCGGTCTTGGTCTAGATAGCAGCGTTGAAAATGGATCAATAAAATTACCAGGTTGTTGACGGGGAAAACGAGAAAGCTGAACAGATTCTTGAATAATCTCTTACCAAGTGCCGGTCGAATGTGACGTCTAGGGAGTCTCGGTGGCGTAATGATTCGATTCCCGACCGGGACCTCTGGAATTTTTCGGGCTAGAAAAATTTCTATCCACGCCTTCCTTCGGAAGGGAAGTAAAGCCGTGGTACCCGTGCCTGTACGATTTCAGGTAAACGTTAAAGATCCCTAACTAGGTAGCTTATACTAAGGGGTTAGGCAAAATTACCAGGTCGCCTCTTGGGGGGGGGGGGGGTTTCAGGGCGAACACGCTGGTGGACCTCCTTAACAAATATCTTAGAGAGAGTGGAACTCTAGCTCCAATTGTTGGACACAATCAAGCAGACACGCTCCGGGAATCTACTGAAGTAACAGCCCGCGCCGGGAATTGAACCCGGGGCTGTCGCACCACAATTCAGAATATGAAATACAGATCCAAGCTAACGAATGTCATTGAAATATGCGAAAAGCACGAAATACGTGAATTGCGCAAACCATCTATCGATCGATGATAGCGATATTCGAAATATTTGCTGTATCCATTGACCAGATGATTAATGATTGCTGATGTCATTTTTTTATTCTCGGAAAAATATTTTTTCTCCTATCTTCACAAAATAGTTTGATTTTTTAACTTCCTGCGAGGTTACTGCATACTTCGGAGACCAAGTGAAACAAGGTTGCAATTGTCGCCGACAGAGGCGCGTAGTTCGTCAAATCAAAATTCATAGGCTATCAATATTTCTCCGAACTCCGATCCACTAATCAACTGATTCTACGGAACACCATCAGACGGAACCGATCGCAATACCCAAAGGGAATAGGTGTACTTGATTTTTCCGGTGGAGTGAGAACGACTCCTCCGAGCGTGTGGCGCCAACGGGCGGGCAGAATCCACTATTGAGAGAGCGGAGGTGGCGCCACACACAGAGCATCGTTCTTATTTGTATGGGAGTGTGCGAATGTTAATAGATTACAATTGCGGTTGTATGATCGCTAAATTTAATATTAATGTGAAATTGGGTCTGCGCCATTGGGAATGCCAGTAAAAAATACCCCGTTCTGTCATGCTCATTCGGTTTATGATAAGGAGACTGGCGATAATAAAATTAATACGACGTACAAACTGCCTCTGGGGAGATGACGAACGCATTTCAACGTTGTAACGTCATCATTTCCGGATTCCGTAAATGGTTTGTATGCTAGATATTCGTATTCGTACATTAGAGATATACAGGTATGTATAAGACCTATTAAATGGACTTTTTGATTTTAATGACCAAAATAATTTCACATTTTGATGATTAACAGAATCTTAATTTCTTTTTTTCAAATTTATGCTTTCCTCACGTCTTAAAACAGGTATTGTTGTTCACAAAAGTCATTCTCAATTCTTATATCTAGAATTTCAGAATGTTTGTAAAAAATGTTTGATAAATTCGTAAACGTAGATTAAGAAAATAGAATGATGTGAATTTCCAAACAAAAATGAGTATATTTTGTATTTTAAAAGTTAGCAGCATTTCAGCTCATAAAGTTGCGGCTTAAATAATGTAGAATGACCAACGATTTTATGTGTTTATTCTTAATTATCTTATGTTTGGAAAAGGTTTTTCCAGTTATTTTACTTTTTACTAATTAGGTTCAATTTGTATTCTACATAGTAATTAAGTAGAAGAACTGCAGATGAAAACCAAACGGTATTTTATGTTCAGAATAATAAAATGAAATACTGTACCGTATCTCCTGAGCTTAACTTGTATTTTAATTAAGTAGGATAGCTGCAGATGAAAATCAAACGGTATTTTTTATTCAGAATAATATAATAAAATACTGTACTATTGATATATCTCCCGAGCTAAATTTGTAGGATGTTAAATGATTCAAAATTGCCTGACGTACCGGTTCTGCGCGGATCACGTCCAGCTCTCTAGCCATGTAACTCATTGTCCAGCGAATACTGTTCCATGTCCAAAGGCTCGCAGAGACAAAGCTTCGTTTAAATCAGCTCATGTCGTCCACTTTATTTCTACTTGAGAATAAGCTTTAATCGAAATTCCCCCAAGCGGGGGCGTCGACAAATACGAAAGTGGAATGAGTACCGAGAAAACGACGAGGTGGGCACCCGTGGGCGGAACACTGATCTTTGATTGATATGGTCGAGGCAGTTTGGTTGAACCGGAGCGCCTATATCCCTCCCTAGGGCAAAGATGGTATTTAGCGCGAGCCAGTGGTTGCTTCTTTTTCTCTTCTCCAAATAAAGTACGCAGGTGAATTGTTTCTTTTGTCTCCACCAGTAGTACTATATGACTTAGCGATAGCAATTTTTTTGCTACTGGTGTTGGCAACAAACAAATGAAACTGAAATCGGTGGCTTTTGAACACTCATGCTTACTGTCGTAGCTCGTAGGTGGATATTTTGTTGACAGACCCGTCCTGCGATCGAGTGAAATTAAATTATCTACCACCATGTAATGGATAATTGAACATTTTGAAAGTATGTGTCTGTCACCGCACTGGTGAGATGTAATAGTGTACAAGACAAAATACGTCGACCCGACATACCTCGTCGTATATCCTCGTCAGTTGCGCTTCAACAAGTAAATGGTGTTTTTGCGTTTTCATTTTTCAAAGAATTTTATTTTTAAATAATTAATCTTAACAGAAACAATTATAAAATGCACTGAATATTATTAGGATGGTTTTGGTAATTTGTTTTACTGATTTCACATTTATAATTTTCCATAAAAATATCACTGTTTAAAATATTTTATGTTAAAAAAATGATTTTTTTATGTTACTTATCCAAATTACAAAAGACAAGAGGAGTACCCGGCTTTGCCTGGGTTTACAGTAACCACTAATGAAATAAAAAATTAATTGTTTATTTGTTAAATTAATTAATTGGCCCCAGTGAGAGTTTCTCCCTGACCTTAGACAATATTGTAGCCAATTGTAGGTGCAGGGGAGCGCCAATTTCCTATTTTTTGTTGCTACGTTTTTCCACGTACGTGATTTGCGGTGGGGAATAAACGCGAGTTCGAAGACCGCGCTGCAGCGAATGTTCCTGCCGTTTCATTACGCGTCTGAGGCGGCATCGAGTAGAGCGGAAACGCCGGACTACGGATTCCGAGGCGTCTCCGGACTACGGACGCCCGTCAAACTTTTCATGCCGCGTTCGGTGCAGTGTGGAGCCGCGTAGCCGCGAGGGCGGGGATTTGCCGATTTTTATTCATTTACCGCCTATTTGACGTTTACACGATGACACGCGAGAAACGCAAACGTTAAATGTGAAGTCACTCATTTTTCACGTGCTATACTCTGTAATGACGTCATGCAGGGGTACCAGGAGATACTTTTATTATTATTTTTATATATTTTTATTTTTATTAAAGCTATTTTATTATGTTTTATTAAAAATTGAGATCCGTCGCTCCGTCGCTAGCGAAATATGATGGTGTACTTACGGTATGTTCATTTTTATGCGATTTCATTGAGTCGTTCTGAAATTTTGCTCCGAACACCAAAATCTAATTCTTAGTTTTATAATATAGGATTTTTACGAAATATTGCGCAGTTTGAGCAGGGATCTGAGGAAGTTCGAGTTGTATGTGTACTGTGGTATTGTGGTAAATGGGTCTAAAAAAAATTGTAATCATACTCATTTCGTCTTAGAAGGACGTACAAAAAATTACAAAATAAATGTTAGCATCAGGCAATAAAAACTGCAACCGTGGCAACTGACTGCACCAACCGGCGGTGGAGAAAAACCCGATAAAGGGAATAATAAATGGACTTTTGTTGTCAGGGCATATACATGTACAGTATGTAACGTCGTCAATAAAAAAATCTAGAGGCGACAAGACGTGACACAGGAAAGAAAAAGCACAAGACAGAAATCTGGCGCATGCCACCTAATTGCTCTCTCTATATGTAGCACACAGGGCCTATCTAGTGTCAGTCGAGCTCGCATGCTGTTTTATCTATGGTTGGCTAAGAATAGACCATGAAATATCTAGCAATATCCTGAGACCCCCCAGCTTCAACGATGGAACATTTAACGTACAGTACAGTAGAATTGTCACTCAGTGATATTTTTGTTTTTGTGATTGACTTTCTTTTTTGCACTAGTTGTTGCGTCCGATAATGTTTCGCTGAATGTTCTCACTGATATTGTTTGTTTTTGTTTATCATTTTTAGTGTTATTATTTTTATTATTTGTAAATCATATTGGCGTGATTTACATCATTTGACTGATTGTACTTGAAATGTGGATTGCATAAGGTATGTCTGGTCAAATTAGACATCCGTTTAGTTTTTTTTAGTTTGAGACAAATTGTTATTTATTAAATAGTTGCTTAATTTTTTGTATTTGTGTTCGACGAGCACTCGTACATTGCTCTTTTTTATTTATTTTTAATTCACTGTAGGATTAACATATTGCAACATGGGTGCTCGATAAGGACATGGCGGTTTTTCTAAAGTTCCTCTTTTATTTGCTATTTTGTGTTTTGTCGAAGTGACATATTTCCATGTGCCTTATTGACTATGAAAAAAATTTATATCTCATAAACGGTATAACGTAAGGACCTGAAATAAGCTGCAATGGCTTTCGAATTTGCGGCACTATACTCATGGCGCTAAGTTGCGCAGTTGAAGGAGCTGTCGTCTCGAATCTGAAATAGGAAGATCAACTTCGTTTTATATGCTCTGTAGCATAAGAAAATACGATTATTCTTGATCTCTTCGTCGCTCTTTTCTCTTTATTATTTCCTGGAAATGGATGCGCTTTGTGATAGTTCGTGGACGTGTTTTCAATTAAATCCGCTTCCAATGGGAGAGAATTAGTAGTGGCGACTTAAGCATTCACTAAAGCTCTTCCATTGGAATCGGGTTCCAGGAACCAGTATTGATAACCCATCTAAAGAACAACACGCAATGCTTTGTATAATGCAACACGAACCACACAATCAACCCTTTTAGTTGCTGTCACTGTCAAAAATATATGATCAATTGGTTCTCAAGGTTGCGTCATTCGGCGTCAGTGGCAATCGAATCGAGCAACGAGTCGCTCGAGATTGGCATGTTTTGGCTCATCTCTGCGCACAATATGTCATTCAAACTCAGTTTCTGTTATCTTACCACTCATAACCAATCAATGGTTGTCATTTTTCAATTAAATTTGTTGACAAAAGTACGATTAAGAACCGTGGAGGGTTCGAGACCATATAAAGGGGTTGGCCAGTTAGACGTAAACGGACTGATGTGACAGGGGGAGGCCATGTGGTGGAAACGCTTGAGAGTTTCCAGTCAAAAATACAGTACAAATTCAATTAAATAGTGGAATGGTATTCAGGGTCCAACGCAGCCCTGCTCAAGCGCGATTAAATCAATAGGAGAAATTCGGTGTAAATTTTCCGCGCGTTTCTTCGTTAACATGTGTTGTAGTTCATCTGTGATTCCGGATGACAGGAAAATTGATCAGTATATTTCGAATATCAAAAGCTGATACGTTTGCCGTGTTTGTCCTGATTTTATTTTTCTACGAAAGCCAACTAGATCCGCAACAATACTCACGTCAATAACTCGCTCCACAACTCATTTCTCTGTTAACGCTAATCGAGAATTGATCCGTCATATCGAGAGTTGGTTTCGACATTGATTGCTGATGATCCGACTTAACCCTTCACGTCCTACGCCTGTCAAACCCACTGCCAATCACCGATAGGTGTTTATTTATTTTACGGCTGATGATTATTAACAAAAACATCAGCTTGCCAGGTTAAGTACACTGCAAGTGGAGACGCACTTCAAATATATATTTATCAGTCAAATGTATGTCAACAGTTAACATTGAAGAAAGGGCAAAGCACAGGACACGACTGGGGGACCGACGACGTTCGAGATGACATCGATAAGATCGTTGGTCCCCCTGTTGTGTCCTTTGTTTTTCACTTTCTTCAGTTTATACTATCTGACGATTTCTTTATATTTGTAATTACAAAATATTTTAGGGCGATGCTTGTCATTTTTTGTGGTAGGATTATACCTTTTCATTAGTAAACATTATGTATTGCATTATCCCCTAAGATGCGTTTGTATCTGTATTTTATCTATCGAAGATGTAATTTTATTTAATATTTTCAATATTCTCAACTGCAATTGTTAGAATTGCAAATAATAAGAACAAGTCATAATTGCAAATTTTGATAACACTTAATAGAAAGTGTAATTGCAAATATTATAATTGCATTCATTAAGACTAAATTATATTGTTCTGGTCTTGTTTAGTAAAATAAATGTATCAAACTTCATAGAAAGAGTTTTAAAGTATTTTTTTTTTTAAATAAAAAGTGTAATTTTAATTCTTGTTATAAATTCTCGCTAATGAAGCTCCTGCTGCATAAAATTATCACTCGTATTTTGCTTCACGAAGAAGGCACTTGTGTGCGCTTCGTGCAATTTCACTTTTATCATTTTGCTATAGATTTTCAAAAAATTATGAGCACTTTCGGCGCATCAACTATTTAGTTACATGTTAATTTTTAAAAAAAATCTTTGGATTTAAAGAATTATAAAAATTGCGCCACGAGCGTTTAGTTGCAGTTTTTTAAGGATAGCTCGTTCAGACCGAAAATGATACATTATTTTGAAAAAAATAACCACCAAAAATTGGAGGGGTCGCAAAACTGAAGAGACATTTAAGACGCTGTAGATTTTTGGACATCGCCCAACCTCCTGCTTTATTTTCACAAATACCACCCTGCCTTCTCATGCAATGTTATGGTTGGCCCAGCAACAGTAGTCATAGAGTTTGGCGATGGAGTTAGGAAACGAAAATGGAAGGATTGGAAGAATTGCGTGAATCGGAATCAGATTTGAGCCTGTAATGCCGACACCCGCGTATGTACGGCCGACAGATAAAGCGAGAAAATAGGGGATTACTGTAATTGGCTATACCTGCAGTTGAAGATGTGGGAAGGAGGGGAGAAGAGATAGACGGGTTGACCGTTGGGCAACTATTTATTTAAGCTACTTATTGCGACAATTTATCTATATGCGTTCTGTGTCAGGTCAACGTCGAGGATAATGGCAAAAGTTCCGCTATAAATCTGAAAACAGGGGGTTCACTCTTTACGAGACTTGGATTTAGCAGATTGTCTAGACCTTCTACAAAATATTCAATTTAGTATGATGACAAGAGTTTTTAAAATCATGTGCTTATAAGATCGTTAAGTTAGATTCCTGGGGGCCCATTTTGGACTCAATCGTCCTCAGAGGAGTTTAGCTTCACCAAGCTGTGATTGGCTGATTTGGGTCACGTGAAGATTGAGTCCAAAATGGGCCTCCTGGTTGAAACAAAAAAATTCATTTTGAAAAGTATGAAGTCGATCCGAATCATTGAAAGATCGAATGATTTTTTTTTATCTAAGGGATTCAAGCACGATCGTTAGTTTTTTCCAGATTTCCATGCCCTTCTGACACTTTAGTGTTATATATTTCAAAATATATTTTGTGTCTCAATTGCAAATGCGAAGAACACACAAAATCTCAAGTCAATGTCGATTATTTTGTTCTATCATATTTTCGCTTTCTAAATTTTTCGGGAATTTTCTTAAGCCGAATAACTGACTTCTATTTTCACATGTACATGTTATAGAACGATATGTTCAAATAAGGAAGCATTCACTGTATTCTGGAAATGAAATCAGTCAATATACATAACACACACCATTTATAGATTGCAGCATTTGAAATATTTCAAATATCTTTTGTTCACCTTTTTCTACCAAAGCTGTTGTTGGTCAAAATAGGGAAGAAAAATATCTTGATCTTGAATTGTATTCAGTGTTTCCCACTTCAATTTATTTGACGGTGTTAACACATTTATGACAGTCGCTACCGATTGAATAAGCGCAGTAACATTGTTTCAGCTCTAAAAGACTCGCAATATATGGCATCCTCTGTCTCTCTGCCCTCACTTTGTTTAGTTCTCCTGTCAGGACTGAACAAAATCGACATTTGCCAGAACCCCCCTGAACAGATCATTCTCTTTGCAGCACGGGTTGCACTATTGCCTATACAGCTCGTCGTCGAATCTACAGTAAATGGACGATTATGGGATGCTTTACCATAGTCAGCTGTTTTCTTTCTCTTGCAGATTTAGCAAATTGTGGTTTAGAGATAAACTTATACCTATTGGCTAACAGAATTGTGTTTAGATGGCGTATTTTGACCCAAGGACAATGCACGGATCATGGTCTTATTTGTCGCCAACTCAGCCAACTTTAAAATGATGTTAGTCATCATTTTAAAGTTGGCTTATCTTGGTCTACATTATGCCCAGTAGGCGGCGCTGCTGGTATCCAGAAAAGCCAAAACGTTGGCGCCCTCCAGTGAGATTATTTGTTCTCCATAGCAACTAAAATGTTGCTATCGGCGACTTCAGCATTTACTCGGGTCGCTATGACGACAGGATGCCGTTGACTATTGTGCGTCAATACATTGTTCGGCAATGTTGCGGCATTTTAATTTACTAATAAGTTAGTGCTTGTTTAACATTCCAGAGATGACAGAAATAACCAAGAAATTGGAAGTTCTGGTAACGAGAAAACGATCCAATTAGAAAAAAGCAAATGATGACGACAAATTGGAAGCGTTCATTTTTGGAAATTGTATTCATTCGCAGATTCGTGGTGTGCAAACTGTTTTGTGTGCATCGCTTACATATTGACCACTCTGTATAATTGTATTTTGAAGTTTGGATGACTTCCCATACAAACTTCCGATATTCGCCATTTTTAATGTTAAATATTCAGATCATCATAAGGCAACTTATTTTTCTGCGCTCAGTAATCTTCGCAGAAACATCTGGCATTTGCGCACTGATGTTTGCCCATCTCTGTTTCTTGATACAAACAGCGTGGTAAATCACGGAACAGATTTTGAGCAGAGCCTCATGCATGTCATTAAATAATTCTCATGTAAACTAATCCTCGCAAATCGCAAAAGACTATGCGATCTGTGTTTTATCATTAGGTGTCTCTCCTTTTTGTCATTTCGCGGGTCAATTGTCTCCGCCATCCCAGATTCGCCGCAAGTGCAATACTATTATATATAATAATAATAAAAAACTATTGATAGATACAGGATTAGTGGTATCGATAGTCTTAAAATCTAGTAGCAAGCTATCGATGCGTTTTCTTAAAAATAGTCCGAAGTGTCCAAATTATCGTGGGTCTCTTAATTATATCACAAATACTTTAAGAAAAATATTGATGACTGGTAAGACTTTTTAATGTATTCAAATTTCTCAATATACACTACACATACATGTAAATCACGAAATTCGTGTTTAGTATAACCTGTATTTTATCGTATCATATCGTAAAGTCCAGTCACAAATTTCACGGTTGACGTGAGCAGACTCAGCAGAGCGAAACGAGGAAAATTATGAAAAATCTCAGAAATATCGATAATTTCTTAACCTGACTAAAACTGGAAGATAATGCTAGCACTAATTACGAGTTTCCGTTCGAAAGCCAAAAACTTGAGTACTTTCGCCATCAACGCTTCGCCTATCGATTCAGCAAACCGGTTGATTCTATGGAACACCGCCAGAGGGCGTCACTTACGATGCATCATTCGCAAACCCCATATTCTAAGTATAACATATACAGACAGTATCAGTTACTGCTGAACCAGATCATTTCAACTTTGACAGCGTCATAGAATTCCAGTTTCGAGCGTATCGAATCACTACGGAAATTGGAGTTTTATTAGTTTGTTTTCTAGTCGGAGGAGCGAGCGATTTTTGGAAGTATTTATTCGCCATGTTCAACGTGAACACCAGCAAAGGTAAATTGATCCTTTAAAAAGTATTGCCAGATTTGTTTTCTGTATCTCATGTACATGTATATAGTTTCAATTTCATTTGCATTTTGTCGGTCTCTGCCATCGCATGTATACTGAAAATATATATTCGCGTACTCTGATACCGCGCAATCTTCAATGAAAAGGGTGACGAGACCAACGATTTCACGTCCTTGCCCAATATTGAGCAAGACACATATTAAAGTGTGCGATAGCTGTAGTAGAAAAAAAGTCATGACAGATGAAAAAGAGTGATATGAGATAGTACAGGCAATCTAAGAAACTATCCAGATAGTTGAAGTTTATCAAATGCGATAGAAATAATGCAGTGTATGTTTTCTGAATGGCGCACTCGCGATAGACAACAATTTTTTCAGTTATTACAATTACAATTTTTAACCGCAAGCAGGCCCCAAGAGAGGGGCCTATGGCGGGGGTCAAAAGACCAGTTGGGGTCAGAAATGGATTTATTTTAAAAGGATCTGGATTTGTGGCTCTGTCAGGTCATTCCATTGTCTACACACTCTAGGGAAAGAGGAGTTAAAATATGACGCAGATGTACATTGAAGCTCGTTCACCATTCTAGTGTTTCTCCTTCTTCTACTTCTATTAGGAGCTGGGCACATCCAGAGCACCCGATATCAACATTACAATCCCCCTTCAGAATTCTGAGCAGCAACCTTAAACTGATCTCCCTCCTACCCAGTTCCA
>JAQGBY010006482.1:0-13048 GCA_034698785.1 Mycogona germanica
ACGCTCTCTCAACTCCGGTGCGAGAAGCAGGACACAGCCAAAAATTTGCCGTCACCTTTCCGCATTGCAAAAGTTTAGTAATTATAGTGAGCGGGCTTTTACTGCGATGAAATTGTCGGCGCCCGAACACACAAAACCGCGTCGGCGTCGCCACGGACACGTCGTCCCCGACAATTGTGTTCGCAGGCGACAGAGATGACAATATAAAAGAGCTGACCTCTCTCTCTCTCTCTCTCTCTCACTCACTCTATCTGTCGCCACACGAAAGATGGAAGAGACAATTTTCTCGTTACACCGCGTTGACTGGAACCCGTAATTTCGCGTCAGTGATGATGCGGCTGTCTGACGCGCCAGGGAACGTCGATGGCATTATACACGTGTCCACCGAATGGCCGACAAATATCACCCCCTCCCCCCACCTACTACCCCCTCTCCATGAAATAGATCACCCGTGTGCGCATGGGCGGGATCGTCTAAGGTGATGTCCGTCAAATCAGGTGGTGTGTCATCTTTATGTCCGCGTTATATACACCTTGGTTTCTTATTTTTTCCTACCCGACTCGTTAATGAATGAAGCTGTGCAAAGGAAATTGGGACGTGGCTTGGTCATGACGAGAATGGTTGAACTCCAATTTGAGCTGTCGGAACTTCCTGACGACTCAATTGCATCCCAGGCATTTGTAACTTATTATAAATTTATCTTCTTTGTTCTGTGTTTTTCCAAGAATCTGTGAGCAACTTTTAAGCTCTTGTAGCAGCCTTAATTTAAAACAAAATAGTAAAGTTGCACCAAGAACCAATTACTTGAAATACAAGCTGAGCTTCCGGATAACTCAATTGCATAACATAAAGATTGATTTCTTATAATGTTATTGTTTGTTCACACAGCAAAACTTCTCAAAATTCTTCGAGCACTTTTAATATGTTATTGGATTCTTAATCCTTTAACAAAAGATTTACGTTGCCCCAAGAATCAAGTACATGCTCTCCAAGATGAACTACCGGAACTTCCGGATGATTCAATAGTATTCCGAAAAGAGTAACTTCTTATATTGATTTTGTTTGTTCACTTAGCAAAACATTTCAAGATCCTGTGTACAATTTTAGAATGTTATTGCAATGTTAATCCTTTAACAAAACATTTGCATGACCCCTTCTGTATCTGGTTCTTATCAGCTCCTATATCAAGTACCAGAACTTCCGGATGACTCAGTGTTATTACAACTTCACAAATTTATTTTGTTTGTTCACTTAGTAGTAACAACACATTTCAAGATTACGCGAGCATCTTATTATCGACTTTCGAAAAATTGAAGCAATCTTAATCCTTCAACGAAAAATAAATTCACAAGAAGATGAATATTCCATACTTGAACCCAAAGGCGACACCAGATCTTCCGGTGACTCAATAGTGTTCAATTATTGTATCAATTGGCATCACATTTCAAGAATTTGTGAGTATCATATTATTATTTATTGAGATGTTGCAACAACCCTCATCTTTCGACAACAAAGTTGTCTCAATATAATAGCACTAAACGCCACATTGAAGACTGTTACTAAAGAAAGGTCTAGCTGGTCTGTGAGGCATCGTCATCGTCGTCGTCGTCTCACGACGGATACTCGTGCGTGCGCATGCGCCGTGTTCGCGTCCACTTGCCCAATAACAGTAATGATGTTGGTTGCGCCACCAGCGTCCGAAATTGATCCTAATCCGGGAGGCCGTTTGGACAAAACTGGTGGTCTGCTTTCAAGTCGGTGCCGGCTCGCTCTTCCACTCGTTACTTTGGCGGAGCGCATTTTTCTTATCGCGGCCAACGTATATTATGAGGTGGCTGAAACGCTTTTACGTGTTTTATGTATATCTACTGTGTCGTGGACCATACGTGGGCTTTTTCCATTGTATAGTAAAGGCGAACATGGTCTCCAAAACCAAGATGCACGTATAGTGTAGAAACGCCAATTGATCCTCTTAAGTCCACTAGTCACTTGTAGAGGAGTTTTGATTCGAACTCATTGCAATACTGCCCAGTAGGTCAATTGTGTGACAATTTGACTAAAAGGAACAATTCCAAGTTTCAATTCATTAGTATTTAAATTAAATAAAATAAAAAAAAGGTTGAATGTTTTTTAATTTTTGTGTAATGTGGATAGACACATTCCACGGATGATCGAAAAGAGAACGATTTTCATAAAAACTTATACTCACTGTTCAAACGCCTCAAGCGTCTTAAGATTATCGCAAATGCATAAAATATTTACACGGGCATCTTTAACAACCTATCAGCCGCATGCTGAAATTCCCACACCAACTCCCCCCCCCCGCATCAGCCATCCTCCGCACCTCCATGGGCTCACCTGTCGAGCGTTCCCTACTTTTTCTCCAGCACCTGGAGTCGAACCCAGAATCTTTAATTAACAAGCTTGAAAATTAAGATTCTCTAATTAATTCTAACCATCAGGGGGGATTCTACCCATGAATTGGCGCTCGGCCCCATATCAGCACCAGTCTCTGGAAGATGTGATTTTTTTTTTGTTAGTAAAATTTTGCGTTCCTTAGTGATAAATTAATTTCAATTTTTATCTTTATTTGTTTCCATTCACTGTAGTCACTGCACTACAGAATATTCTGTACCCCTCTTGGTGCTTAGGCAGGGGCACATTTTCACTAATACCCCGGGATCGAATATTCGAGAATCGAACCCGGGACCGCCGAGCCACAGTCAGTCGCAATTATGAGTCGTACATTTAATTTAAAAAAATAGCTGTTCAGAAGGCTCACCAAAATTGTCTGACCACTTACCTAACCACCAGCTCACTCGCGTTAACCTACACCGGAAATTGTCCTGGCACGGGTCCCACGGTGTAGGGTTTCCTATACGCCGAAAATTTCTAGAGGTCTCGGTCGGGAATTGAGCCCACGATCACTTGGCCATTGTAGTCCAACGCGCGGACCACCACACCAAACGAATTGAGCCGTTGAATTGTTTGTTCTCCTTTGTTTTCACTTTTCCCCGAGCGGGCTGATTGTCGCTTGAAAGGTTAAGGCTGTACATTGGCTGCGCCTCTGACAGAAAAAGTCCGACAATTGGTATCAGTTCTTAGTCCGGCCGCGTCATTACGTAGCGCAACGCTGATTGCGTTTTTATAGAAAGCGTGGCCACTGACGCCGTGGGTGGGCAGGTAGAACTATCGGCGTGGAAACGCCGCCGGAGACGCTATCGAAGGCGGCATAAGTTTCGTCTGTCTCCGGGCGGTCGGTCCTCGATGATCACGGTCGCCCATTGCACATAATGGCTCCAAATTCAGGTGGCAGCAGCAGTGTAGCGGCAGGGAAGGCGAACCCCAATTGCGAGCCCGTCTACGACGACCGTTTACCGGTACATATATATTTTTTTCTCCTTTGTTTCTCTTTGTTCTTTTTGTCTTTTTACAGCATAAATGGGGTCTCCGTGTCTTTCACGGTCAAAAAAAGCAAACAAATTCGGTGACCGTTTAGCGCAAGTGTCTGACATGTTCATTACCATTTTCGTATATAAGACTAAATTCTGAGCGCCGCGCTTGAACATTACTGGGTGGCCTAAAAAAAACGTTCCGCTAGAAATGTGATCATAAATTTGCAAATCTTTTAATTTATTCCATTAAAATTGGGCACACATATTGGTCTTTACTTTCTTAATAAATTGGCCGCTCACACGCAACTCCGTGACGTCATCATTTGAATTCTTAGGGTTCAAATTTCTAGCGAAATTGACGTTTTCATAGGTTACCCTGTACTACTCTGTATTTGGGGCATGTTTGTAAAATTGAGAGGTAAAGGAATTGTCGCCGATAGTAGCGTTTAATCCTGCCACATTCCAATTCACTGGTCGGAACGCAGAAACGGCCAATTGATCGATAATCAAAAAACCATCTGTTGACCCCTCTTTTACGTTATAGCTTTTCTGACCCTCGACAAACTGTCATGCAACAGTCATAGGTATATTGTTCGTAGAATTGATTAGAATTGATTGATTATTAATTAGAAGCGCGACACCGTCTTGACGTTAAAAAATGTCCGCTACAGTCTAAGATACGCCAGATCTCAAGTCGACAGTGACATTTCGACAAAGCTATGGTACCATATTGGGCAGGACTATAGAACGAGATCCGGTGATCAAGATTTCTAGACGTCCTTACCGTTATTGCCTCAAGAGAGTGCAACGACGCAAAAAGTTTTTTTTTACATTTTTCTCTTCTTACTTTTTGGGTCCTCGTAGGTATAGACTGCGACGGCAGATGAGGACCTGGGGGGAGCATTAGAGGAAACAAGAGAAAATACTTTTTTCCCTAAGCCCAATGTGCCCACGATTCGTTCCTCGACTTGTTCGGTCGCTTTCACGACGAAGGAATGAAATGCACTGACAATCGAGGTAACTTAAAACAAGTTGCCTTTGGCGACTTCATCCTTCCTCCTATATACATACTTTTTATTTTTTTTAATTCACTGTAGTGTAAAATCTCTATAGAAGTTTCTGTACCCCTCTTGGTGCTAGGCACTATATTATAAGTCTTCCAACCCCAATTTTGACTTCTTAATACAGTCATTGTTTCATCAATTCTGTAAATTTTGCTTAATATAATCGATCAGCGATCAAAATTACACTACAAATTACTCCATTTTTGTGCAAATTCATTCTCATCTGCGATTTTGAGTTCAAACGACTAATGTTCTAAATTTCTTAAATTAATATAAAAATAGATAGAAATAGGAAAAATCTTTTATCAGTGGTGAGAACAATTTTTCGCTCACTTTATTGCTCTTTTCAGAATCTCCTGTTTCTTCGTCACTCATTTTACCAACCAATGACGTCCCTCCCCTAGGCTGTGGCTTCTGTTTGATAAACTGAGATCACAAATTACAACAATGCCGCGACTCGATTGTGAAACGCGACCTGAGTTGCAGGCAAATTGTGTTGAACGTGTGGTGCGAGTAGAATGTTGCTTCAGCGTAGGTGGGTCCTGGAATGGCGTTGTTGTGGGGGAGTGGGCGAGGGGAGCGACTCAGGTGAAGACACTCAAATCGATCTCGAGAATGGAACACGGAAATGCACTACGGACGGTTCCCACACCCCAATTTCATTTTGGGCTCACACTTTGTACAGGGTGTGCGAGATTAAGCGGCACATCTCGCGCGATTCGAATGCATTTCGATGACCAAATTCTAGTCTTTTGATTGCAAAAAAATAATTTTTTGGCAGTTAGTGACGTCATAATAGTTCCCATATCTTTAAAATGATAATAACCCGTTGTTATAACGCCATAGCTTACGAAGGCCTCCGTACATGACATTTATTGGTTCCCTCTGGTGGTGATCTTAACAGTTATTGTCTTTTTTTTGCAGTCGCCCATTAAGCGTTACCAGCGCGAATTGAGAATTTGGCGAACAATTGTAACCTGTTCTCCACCTGTCAAATGAAGAAATATGCATAACGTCGATTATGCGTTAACTGTAGAGTTTCTTGAACCCCAATATCATTGAAGGAAAAATAGTGGAAAGAAAGTGTTAGGGTTCTTTGTCGTTTTCGCTAACAATTTCGCTAAGTAAACCGGTCAAACAAAAAGTTTTAGATGCGCGTATTTGTTTTTGTTTACGAAGTTGAAGTCTTGCCTATTATCATTTACAGTGTCTGTTAAAAGTGTGGGTGTGTGTGGTAAATGGTAAATGGTCAATGACGTCTGGTTTACGACAAAATGGTGTATGGTTCGTCGAAATGTTGTGACCCATTTGGTCCCTTTTTCCGAGACAATAGAGTACTTTCTAGTGTCGAAGTGTAACTGGTGTTCGAACGACAGTTTCCATTTAAAATCTTCGCCAGGCATTTTCAGACTGAAAAAAGCTCGTGTGAATATTCCTAGGACCATGAAGACTCTTTGAAACTGATCTTAAATCGCGCTCGAAAAGAACGAAATGAGAGATACTTTCACAAATCACATTCCGATTCATGCAGATTCTGCCGCATAACTCTAGTTTTAAAGGAAATGTCAATTCAATTGATCTGGTGGTGATGAGTTCACTCTGTCTCATAGAACTTCTTCCCTCAATTGTGTTTGAAGGTGTTTACAGGCGGCTTGAACTATTTTCGATAAGTGCAGGACCATGTATCTCGTAAGTGATCTTAGGAGGACAGGCAGCATATAAAAGAGCTATTGGGTTTTTGTACTGATGGCTGTTGTTGGTGAATATGGTCTCTGGTTGCGTTTGCATCAATTATTCCGGGCGTCGCTGCTGTTATGTACGGGACTGCAGAGACCTGCATGCATTGGTGGACAAAAAAAAAAGAGTGTGTGCGCACGATAAATGACGTTTTTACATTGGATAGATGACGTCTACTTGAACTTGACAGAACCAAAATGTTATGGTAGCTTCCATTTACCGTGAGCGGTGATAAATGACATTTAACTATTTTTTAAGAAGAACGTTTGAAATATGCTGAAAATTAAATTTCTAAATTAAGATATTGTTATTAAGATGCTTTTCCTAGACGCTGAATGAGACTTCAATGTAAGAAATGGGGGAAGACGTTAAATTGCGTCAAGTGTTTTAAGTTTCAGTTCCCAAATATGAATGCCAACCTTAGCCCTCAATTTCGAGATTGGTAGAGGTCAATCGGATCAACGTTAATGTGAATAATTACCCGAATTGTTCGAATCACTTTATGGTTTTCCCTTATGTGGAGAGGTCCTCACGTTGGAACGCTATCGGATAGGTGGCAAATCTCGTCCAACCGTTGGTCCTATTACTGTATAGCGCCTTCGTGGAACTCCTCAGCGCGAAACCACGTCACTCGAAGACCGTTTTCTCATTCCCAGCGCTTACAAACACATACACACGTATATGTACTGTACGTATAGCGTATACACGAATGTACTGTACAGTATATATATACTCTGTACTGTATGAGATGCCAACTGCAACTGCCATTACCGTATCGCAGCAGCTGGGCAAATGGGTTTCGAGTGCAAAACAAAGTAGTTTTATGGGAAATGCATGAAAATAGTATCGGGTCGCGGTGGAACGGCACTGTTAACATGCCGAACGGAAATAAAAAGCAGTATAGGCGAACGACTCTTGTAAACCGGCGTCACTCGCTTTTCCGTCCACTTATCCGGAATTGAGTGAAAAAAATATATTTCTGTGTGGGGGGAGGTAGAAAAATTATATTTTTGTACAGGGTGCGAAACTTGAGAGTAAAATCGATACTCCTCCTGTATGCCTATCGATAAGAGAATTACTCCGTTCGTCTGTGATATTTGAAACCGGCTTCATAACAGACAACATTTATCCAAATACAATTTTGATTTTTTTTAAAAACTGAAACATATATTGGCCACCAAAATCTGTCACTCACAAACAAGTTATCAGATTTTTTTTTTTTTTTTTTAATTCCCTGAAGTGACGGATCACAACAGGAAGATTTTGTACCCCTCTCAGAGCTTAGCCAGAGCCCGCGCCGGGAATCGAACCCGGGACCGCAGAACCGCAGTCCGTCATAAATCAACTGCGCCACGACGGGTCGTATACGTATACGGGTCCTTTTGATGGAATCATACGATATTTAATATTTTGCACAAAAATAAATTTTCGATATTGGGGCAGCAAAATTAAGATTCCAACAAAAAAACCTAGTAGAACTGCTTAATAATTTAATCAGATTCAATTTTAACATAACGACTTTTCCTTATGGTGTTCCCTACGCTTTATAGAAAATTCATTTTTGTGCAAAAAATTAAAGATCTTTTGCAATACGATGATTCCATCAAAAGGATTTTCATCCACATTTCCAGGAAAAGAAGTAGGCACCTTTCGATTTCTGGAGGGATTTTCAAACAGCTATTTCTCTTGGCGTGGATCGGCCGCCGTTATCTAAAGTGCTACCCCCAATCGAAGGCAATCACTAACAGCAACAATGCTTTGCGGGATAGCTAATCTCAGGGATGATTCAAAAACCACTATGCATGCAATAGCTATTCCCAGCCGCAGTTACCGCACTATCTCGAACTTTTTTCCCGGGAAACTTTGCAATCCATTTCAAATAAGATTTGATCCTCGAACAGTATTGCAGACGTCACTTGGCAGATTAACTTGTAAATCACTCACCGATTTCTTTCTTCACCAATAGAACAGGAAAAGCCAGAACTTACCTAAAAATACAGAAAACGAAGCATTAGCGCAATATATAAATTATTCAAACATATAACCATTTTGTTTCGGGCGTTATTTCAATTCACTGAGAAAGGTTATCGAATAAATCAAATGGGCCATTAATTTTTTTAACTTTATTAATGCGAAGTGAGTCAAAATAAACACATCAACATAAAATTGGATCAACTCAACATGACCCTTTTATTTATTTTTTATTTTGTAATAGGGACCTTTCTGAAACATTCGGGTACAATTTTCCATGGGGTGATAGCGTTTCTGGAATTTTCGGGCACTGGCGAAGAATTATTGTAAATGGTTTTCGCAGGTCGCTGTGGTCTACACCGAAATCGGAATTGCGGTGTTGGTGAATGAAATTGGAACAGTGGTTATATACGACCGTATTTTTTTTTTCTCTTCCATCTCCCCGTCTCTTATTACCCAGACGAGATTTTAACCGATTTCCAGCGTTCCCGAAAAGGAGGTGTAACGAGTAGACGAGGATAGCCATTGGCTATTGGCGGGCGAATGAGTTTGTCCCTCTTGACACAAAACGATTTACGAAAGCAGTTTGTAAATTGTTAACAAATCAATTTTTTCCCAGATTTTCTTCCCCAGATCTTGTTAGTAATTCGCCAAAAGATAAATAATAAAATTGTCATTGGCAGTGAGGTATAGTCGCTCCCGATTTTTACACCTTTTACCTCTTTGCCATCACACCAAGAAAGTTCCGTTTGCTGCAGGGATTTTTCAGTCAACAGGAAGTCGTTTTCGTATTATGGAATGGGCGATTGGAGTTCTGTAACTCCCGCACTCTGCAGGAGTTCGTACAATAAATGGTGGTCAGGGACGGACGCGAGCAAAAAAATATAAAGTAAGGAAGGAAAGAAAAAAAATTGAATCGAACGAAGTGAGCGCAACCAAATCGACTTTATCAGGAAGAGAACGGTGAACAAAACTTCGATTACATACAGCAACGACGGATCAAAAAGTGAGCCTGGGAAAGTATCGACACGAGACTAATATTATTCAAAGTTAAAATTCAGCGAACCGTGCGAAGAGATGCAGTTGAGATTGCGAAATAAATTACGAAACGGCATCTACGCCGTTCAGCTTCGATACCAATCGAGATAGGTGGCGCCACGAATTTAATTTTTTTTTCCAATCCGAAGTGCAACACGCCTCACAATCGAATTCGAAATTACGTCTTCCGATATGTTCCATTTTTTCTCACCAAATTTCAAATGTAATGACATAGAGAGCAAGTTAAAAACGATCTATGTGATTTAACGTTGGAGCATTTGGTACATTTACTGCTGGCTTCTGCTGCTACAGTCTCGGGTTCGATTCCCGGTGCGCTCTGTCAGTTATTAGATAATGGGTTTGTACGTCTGTGTGCCTTCAAATAGAGTATATTTGCATTGGTGTATTATTTTACATATCGTGTGCTGTTTGCGATATAGTGATGATAAATGAAGTTAAAGAATAAATGCCTGACACAATTACTAGATAAGAAATGGAATTGGAAAACATTCACGATTGATGTTTTGGGAGAAGCTTTAAATTGTTTATTAGTTACAATTTTTATTAGCATATCCTGCACATAGTTAGAGAAACGGTTTGAGGCGTTTTGCGTTTCAGATTCGCGTTTAAAGTATTGCAGTGTATTGTAGGTTAATTTTTTCCAATGGCCCGACGCGACCATCTTCGCGCGTGCCACCGTCATGCATGGAACCAGATGATATAAAAATCATGGAGGCGCATAGGAATCCTCGTAAGAGTCCCTGGTGGACGATAGGGAGTGGGGAAAGAGGGTTGGGAAGAGAAGGGAGTGAACCTTCATCTCTCGGGGATGACTGTGTTCTGTCAGCGGCACACGCGGTGGGGGGGGGGAAGATGTTCGTGGCGCCCTCGTAAGAAAAGAAAGTCTTAAATGATTTTCCTTGTTATTCATGAGAGCGCTCTGCCCTCGAAAACCGGCCGCGCAAGTTATCCTCCTCCTCCTCCTCCTTCTCCTCTTCCGTGGATCCTCCAACACCGAACGGATGTTTTTGATGCGGCCATACGGCAGCTGGCCATTATGACGTCGTGAAGTCGACCACGATCCGAGCTGGCTGGACGAGTGCGCGACGGAATAATATATGGTGTGGTCAAGTCATCCTCACGGTACCCCGATTCCTTCACTCTCCTCCTGAGAACAACGGCGCAATCAGATCCATGAAATCATTAAACACACTGGTCATCTCGATTTTGAATCTGGATTCTCAAATCACTAAACGCAGGGACTTTTCACTCTTGATTTTCAATACGTTTCGTGAAAGTGCCTCAAAAACTCGCTGCAATTGCCGTGAGCTGTGAGTTTTCGAAGGAACTTAAAATCAAAAACCAAACATTTTAAGAAAATAAAATATTCATAATAAATTCATAATAAATTTATAATTAAATTGGGGTTGTCTCCGGGACAGCACCGGACGAAACTCTTATAGTCTTATATTGTTTAAAGATTTTAAGATCTTTTTGCGGAATTGGTGTTTGCTTGACTGAATAAGTACGTATTTCTATGTTTGATGTCGAACATATTTTTTGTATGAGTCTTACGATGAGGTGATCCGAAATTCTTCCCGTCACGCACTGTAAATGTATTTTATATAAATGATTATTTGTATGAAATTGGTGACGCTGAGTAAAATAAAAATTGACCATTGGATCGAAAAGGTTAAATATTCATTACAAATGATCAGTAATTTAGAATGTGACTAAATTTACGTTGAGTTAATTGAACAGCTGATTCTCTCTCTAGGTACGATATACTAGATAAGCGAGACTGTTGCTGAAGATCTCAGGAAGATATTTTTTACAACGCCAACTTGCCCTTCCACTCGAATCAGAAGATAAAAATATGGCGCAAGTGCAATGCTGTCGAGATGCAATAAAAAGAATAAGCCAATAAAATTTCAATAATTATCTATTCAACCACCTCATAAAAACTGGATATCAAAACTTAGTTTAAGATTTGATGCCTTGCATATTCTGGCAATTTATTTTTCAAGATCATACTAAATATTTGGTCTTGATTCCTGTTGGCCAGATTTTTTTATCGAATTTTGCGAGCCTCGTTTCGACTCTGAACAAATCGTGAGAACTACGTCGAAACGAATTCCTTCGGGGAGCATCAGGCTGATTTTGCTGAGTCCAGCTTTGTGTCCGAAACAGATTTCCTGTCGCACCTGGGTACTAGGATCCCATCAGCTTATAATACCAAGCTGGAGTTTTCCCTCCTCTATTCGAAAGTACCCGACCCAGCTGCAGAACTATTTTCATTCTGCGTATTGGAGTTTCCTGGTGTAGGTGGACGTCACCTAAGCCTCCATCTATTCCACACTTAAGGTGTCAGCTTTTCTTCTCAGACGTCTCTGTTTCTCTGAGCAATATGCGGGTACTCTTTTTTCGTGCAGCATCATTGATGGATGACAAACTAAAATTGAGTTTGATTCGGACCGTCGGTTTCCGGAACGCGTATAAGACCGGTCTTCTATGCCCAACTCTACCAATTTCACGATGGTGAATCCCTTAACTCGGCCTTCGATTACTTGGCCATATTTTTGTGATCGGGGGCGTCCGTACGGGAGTAGCTCCTATACGAAGAGGGTAGTTCAAATAATTTCCAAAATTCAGTAGTAGTGTTACTCTTCTCATAAGCGAGAATTTGTTCGAAATAATTAGATTTGTATACGTTGATTTTTTTGTCTCACCCAAATGTATTTCATTTATTTTAGAGAACAATCATTATACCTTTGTTCAGATCTCATCAGAAACAGACAATATTCGAGTAGAACTATTCGGACGTTTCAAATATTAATTTTCGGTTAAATAATTTGGAAAAACAATGGGTTACTTTCTAAATAAACGATTACCTATTCAATTTCTATTGAATAGTTATGGATTATGTCACTAACCATTTTAAGGTAATTGGTGAAATAATAGTCGTAGACTATTGGTTCCATCAGGATTTTATATATTTCAAAGACCTAAAGACGAATCTCACATTCGTTGGTATCGTAAAATGATCTGACCTCTGACCTACCACTGTATTAAGAGCGGGACAATACTTCGGAAAAATCGATTCAATTTCAGTCGAGTCGTTTTATCGATGAAGTTTCACTGAATGAATACAGGTATTCCAATTTTACCTTCGAGCTGAACGATAACAATTTTTGGATCCTTGATTATTAGATAAAAGTTCATGAGGAACATGCAACCATTATTCTTTTTAATTTATAATGACGTACGAGCTGTTTGGTCTCAGTAGGGTTATAGGAGCGAATCCACGAAATATATAGAGACACACAAACGAAACCAACGTTACTCTCTGTTAGTGGAGGAACTGCAGCGTCGCATAAATAAATCCCAAAACTGTCTGTTTGCTAAATTTTGCTAACGCGCACTCTGTCATGTATTCGAGTACAGCGAATGTCTGTCTGTAGTAATTCCGCTGCGGCGTAATTGCCGCAATCATCTGGAGGCCTCACGCCGCTAATAGGCTTCGTGCAGTTAAAACGAAAATTTATGTATATAGCTCTGGCCTAGCTGGACTGAAAAGGTACACACTCCTGGAGCCTAGTTTCAGTTGAGCCAGGGCCGAAAACAAACGGCATCGCGTGACGGTATTTATAGAGCTGTCTACTCTAAAGGCCGCACTCTGCGAACCCAGCTTGCGGAACCTCCGAAAATTTATTTATTATTTGATTTTCACACGGATGCAAATATTGGAACAACACAGAAAGCGAAACTGAATATTTCGGTCCCGGTATCGTTACGTTGGTGGGATAATAACGGCGTTTTTCGTATTAGTTTTTATTTTTATTG
>JAQGBY010006483.1:0-13046 GCA_034698785.1 Mycogona germanica
TCTCGGTCGGGAATCGAACCCGCGATCTCGGGAATAACAGCTCGACACGCTAACCATTACACCACCGAGACCCCCTACACGTGTGTCGGCGGCGGCGGTTGTCCTTGGGGCAAGGAATAAGCGAAATTAAATTTCGCATGGTTAACGCGACCGGGGGGAATAATTTTAAAAAATCGGCTCCAAAAGAGCAGTTCTTTGGTGTAAACCACGATCAACGATCCCTCAATGGTGTAAACCACCCTTTAATCTCACATATCTGAATCTCGGGTGAAACTGGAAAACCCACAGCTGTCAAACTTTCTCTTCGAAATGTGTTTCCATTGCACAAAAATGCTGTGGGCAAATAACCCCACAAAACAGAAATACAAATTCTCTTAGAAAGGTTTTGAATTGATCCTCGGGGAGTTATTTCTGATTTCTTAAGAAAATAATCGCCAATAACACGACATGAGTGTCAAAACACGAGAAAAGGGGGAGAGGGACGGTCGCGTCTAGCATCCGATACGCTATGCAGCAACAAACCCGAGCGAGTTAGGTGCACGTAAGTGGTAGATTGACGCGACCACAACGGAGGCACGCTCTGTTCACCCTCCAGCTATGACACGGCGGAACGCAGCCCCTGGAGCCAGGAAAACATCCACCCGCTTCTGCGGTGACAAGTGCGCTAGGCGCACCTCAATCTTGGTGAATTCAGATCACGCTGTTGCTACATTAACAATTACAAGGCGCAACGCCGGCGCCACCTGTCGTGCATTCTGTTACTCTACACACCCTCCCTCATTGAGAAGAATCCGTCAATCGCTTTTGAGATGGCGTGCGTTCATCATTTCTGCCTACATTGGCTAATCGTCCTTGGAAGGCACGACTCAAAAGGAATACGCGATTTACACTCCAAAACCCTCAAACGGTAAACGCTAAGAATGCCGAGTTTGAAAGTCTTTCGAGATAACCGGCATTTCTAGCTTCTACGTTTGCCCACTAGGTGGCTACTCCGATTAAACTGTATCTGTAGTAACCACAAAACACCTGTGGCCCTCTGGCGGACAAATAATTCACACAACTGAAAGAGCTTCCATTAACCACAACCTAAACATGGGGGTGAATGCAGTACGAATGGGTTTTTAGGTTAGAGGGGTGGGGGGATTTAAATCAATGAAATTTGGTGGTGGAGCGGTTGGGGGGGGGGATAAAAGATGGAGGGTGTCAGGGTGGGGGGGTGAGGATGTTCTACCTTGGTGTACGGCGACGTTGCAGCCGTTTCCGTCGCAGTAGACCAACGGGTTTTCGGCCCAGCCGCGCTCGTCCGAGCACACGCAACAGCCACCGACCATTTCCTTATTCATCCTATGGAAGGCGTTTTCCTGCCGCCGCCGCCGCCGCCGCCGCCGACATGGTTCATCGGGGTCGGGCGGCACGATTACGACGAGACGACGCATCCATAGTCCCCTCCACTACATCGGCAGATCACACGCGACAGAAACACACACGACAAGATGACGACAGTTGTTGTTGTTGACGGACGCGAGATCCCAGAAATTTCTTCTCCTTTCACTCACTCTCTCTCCCCCCACCTTCCTTCTTGCACTCGGTTAACTAGTTGCTACCCATCGGGATGAAGATGGAACGCGTTGAATCACGTCATTTTAAATATTTCGCGTCATAGTCGATTCGGATCAATTGTTCAGGGCTCACTATGTTTGGCATCACTTTCGCCGCCTAACTTGATCCGGAGTTGACGTAGTGCGTTATGAAATCAACATTCCTTCATCCAATGACATAACGCACCCGTTACATTTTCGGATCATCTCATGCTCCCGGATTACTCTTCTCCCACTCGCTCGCGCTAGCATCTTCCCTCAGGTAGATATGGTAGTGTAGATCACTGATTGCTGGTAATATTCGTTGGCATTCCCTTATTGGAAGTTATGCCTAAATAAATTATCAGACTCACTCTCTCTCCCCTTAGCTTTAGTGTTCCGTGTTACTGAAGCATGGTATTAACCTCTGTCTGCTATTCGAAAATATTTGCCACTCTTTAGTATAAATAAATATATTGTATGCGCGCTGTAGTCTAACCATGTGATAAGATCATTGGATGTGATGCGTATCCCGATGGGTCTGATGGTTGGTTGGTGTGTGGCTGCTTTGCGCGTGCGCATTAGGGAGATGTCCCTGTTACGGAACTGTATCAAGCCAGTGCACTGCTCTGCTTAATGGCAAGCGATTAGTGATGACATTCGGAAAACTGTGCATTTGGGGATGGGCGATAGACAGTATTGTCACGAGTGACCAACAGGTGGCGCCAGATACAGCGCTGAGATGGCCGGGGTCCACATTTTGGTCTTTCAAATCTGATTCTCATTTCCTGATTACGTCATATGCGCATGCGTACAAAACAAAATGAGTGGATTTGGGGATTGTGCGCATGCGCAGTTGACGTAATCTGGGAATGAGAATCAGATTTGAGAGATGAAAATGTACCTCATGTAGCGCTGAAATTTGAAAGTGAGAAGCTGAAGTTGGTCACCTGTACTTGTTTCCGTGGTCACCGTCCGTGGGCAGGTCTGAAATAAGTAAAACTGTACATGTCCCTATGCTCATTAAAAATAAATGCTATTTTATTTGTTACTAAAATGCTTTCAGCTTCGAAGACAATCATCCATTGGGGGCGCCCCATTCAGTGTAGCGCGAACCTTCGACTATCGTTAGCGAATAGTATCGCAATATCGATAGTATCGCCCAACCCTAAGCTTAAGTTAACTATTGAAATTTCAAACTCGTGTTCGCCACTGTTTGTTTAATTGTTGGTAGTTTATATTCGAAGAGTCCGAAATGAATGTTGATTGTACCTCTGGTAAGGAAATTTGAGTTTCGTTGGTACTTCTCTACTCTTCTCACCAAGAATTCCGAAGATCCGGTTTATTTTTATTCATAGAAACCTAGTGTCTACCCTAGGCAGGACCTAGGGTTCGAACACGTGTTCGCTTCTGTTTGTTTAATTGCTGATAGTTCATGGCAGAAAAGTCCGAAATGAATGTTGATTGTACCTCTGTTAAGGAAATATAAGTTCTGTTTGTGCTTCTCTGCTCTTCCATGATCAAGAATTCCGAAGATCCGGTTTATTTTTATTCGTGGAAATTTCGAGCTCGACGTTCGAACCGTTGCATACGGGACCGTAGTCACATTTCCGCAAAACATTGCCTAGGTCTAGACTATCTCGTAAAATTGAACAATACCATGTTCTATATATTTTTTTTCTCGATCTTTACGTTCTATTACGTTTCGTTTGTATTAACAGTTGCCGATGCTGGCGACAAGGTGCCTGACTCGTCAAAGACTGTTCTTGGCTCCCCTGACGCTATTAAATCCAATTCCGAGATTGCGAGCGCCGTCAAAGTGGATCCCAAGAGCAATGAGACGCCTCAGCCAGTTGCCAAAAAGCCAGAGAAGGGGGTTGCCGATATTAAGGCCGAGTAAGGGAAAACTTTCGTCCTAATCGTCACACTTCCGAATAGTTAAATACGTGATGAGCAAATGTTCGTGTGCCAGGACGTGCCTAACGTTTACGAATTGTGGAAACAGTTTTTCTGTATAGGCTTGTGAGTGTGGTTAACAAAATAATCTGCTCAATCTTTTGTCTCATCATTCGCTCATATTATAGGTATCTGCTTCCGACTCACTTAAGAACGCTGTGCACAGAGTACGTGTCTAGTGCCGACAAAAAGCGACTCCAGGAGGACACCACTGACAATGGATCGCGCCCCAATAAGAAACTCAGAGGTGAGTGTGCGTCTTACCAGAGATAATCGATTCTAAAGTCGGTAAAGAAGCCGTTCGGTGGGGATTGTTCGGAAGTAAAGTTCTGCATCATACTTATTAGTTACTAGAGAAATTGACCTCATCGCTCGTCTGTCCCCGTCATGACAATGAAAATATTTTCTAGTAGTTTTTAAAACTATTTTGCGTTTGTGAATAATATGGTACGTCGTCGCATTTAAATATTGGGTTCTCAAAACGTTTGTTATTTTAAACTACGTACGACGAAAAAAAACGCATAGTGCCTAAACACCAAGAGGGGTACAGAACGCCTGTAGTGCGGTTGACTACAGTTCAAGAACAACATAAAAAGAAAAGAAAAAACTAACCTTTGCATAACGAAAATGAATTTTCTTACTTTTGATTTGAAATACTCCTTCATTCAAAAAAAAATTTTTATACAAAAATGATTGAATAATACGATTTTGTGTTGGAAAAATTGTGGCTTGAACAATGGCATATTCCTTTAAGAAAATGGAATCGTCCAAAATGCTAGCATTAGGTTTGATGATGGTGACCCCCCCTCTGGTGTTCGTCGTAGAGACACACTGTCGCATTTCGAGCAACGAGCCAATATCAAATTCTGTCGACGATTAGGAAAATCGGATACTGAAGATGAAGGGGAGCTATCTTTACGATCTTCAAACGAAACGTCAATCATCCTCTTGGAAATCAACTCTATTGCCAAGATCAGAGATGCCGATTGGAAAATGCATCGTTCGCTACAAATTCATACCACCAGGTGCTACTGTTAGCAAGGAACGATACCTGAAAGTGTTAAAACACTTAGGAAATCATTTTCCGTTTATTGATCAAGTCGAGACGTCATCTTTGAATTTTCCGGTGAAGCGATGGCATGTCTTAAAACTTCTACGGCTGATAGTTCGAGAAATACATAAAATCAAGATATAAAATAACTTTCACTCGACTACAAATTTGCGGATCCATCTGCAGCTCAAATTTTACTCAATTTTGTTCAGCCGTTTGTAAGTAAACGCCCGAACAGGCAGTTTTAAAAAGGGGACATTCAGGATTATAAAGTAGATTTGAACCTCATTCACCTATGATGCGAAACTTTTCGAACACGTTGTATAATTTCTTTTGTTGCTATTGAAATCTCTGCCATTACGAGCTGATGTAACTGGTTTCGTTTTAATCGTCAGGTCAAAACAAGAAGCGTCCACGCGAACCTCGTCTCCCCATGTCCAATCAGATGTGTCGCTTCCTGGTGCGCGATGAGGAGTGCTCCTACGGTGGCCAATGTTCCTACTGCCACGATCCGGCGCTGTTCTGGGCCGGAAAGGCTCCCGATCTGGACAAGACCTGCTACATTTACAGCACCTTCGGCAAGTGTCGCTACGGACTGGAGTGCAGGTCAGTTCCTTCTCATCTGTGGTGTTCGGTGGACCATGGGTTTCTAGTAAATCAAAAGTTATTGTGCTTCAAATTTCAGTTCACTGCTTTCACCGAATTTTAGTGGATTTAGGTTTTTCAAAAAGGTTTTTCTCAAAAGCGGTTGACGTATAGTTATTATTATACTTGTCTGTAATTTGAAACAAAAACTTGTTTGATTTTAATTAGGAACAATTAAGTCATGATTTGTGAATCAAATTTCGGTTTTGCTTGCTGATTACAAAGGTTTATCAAGAATCGTTAAACATTTAACGAATTGAGGAAGATGTTGTCAGAACGTCTGGGTGGTTTTAATCGAGACCATGAATTTCGGGACACTACCGGCAATCCAGGGATCCGGTGTTCAAGTCCCGGTCTGTTCGAAACTCTGTATTTTTCGCAATTACCAGTTCAATTAATAATAATAATAACGAGTTCGCTACTCGAGTTCGTCTCTTTCGTTCGGTCTGTCTCGAAATTCATGTTCTCAATTTAACGAATTGTTTCGAGAAAAATAATAATTTGTATTTTTTATTCCACGATTTCTTGCACTGTTCTTTAACATTTATTTTACAATTTCTTTCCTTTTCTTGAAATTTCTCCAGTTTTTAAATTTCTAACGTTTATTGGTACGTGTATTTTAGATATGCCACCGCCCACATCACCTCCGACCTAAAGAACAAAGTGAACGATGAAGTGTTTGCCCTGACCCGGGACCGTGAGTACGTTCGCAACCTCATCGACAAGGACGTTCAGTTGGCCCTGAGGCGTCGCAACTACGTCTTCGAACGCGCCACCGCGGTCGAGAACGCCTTGCCCGCCTTCCTCAAGCACAAGGTTCAGACCGAGAAAGATCGAGTCGCCAAAGTGGAGTCCAAGCCCTGTGACAAGGTCAGCGGTGAAAGTGCCGAGGTCGCCGGAAGTGAGAACGGCGGCTCCGCGGACGTTGAAGCGGTGACGGTGACGCCATCTGGCGACGACCACGTCTGCAATGACGTTGGCTGTTACGTGCTGCACGCCTGTGCCAAGCCCAACAAGAAAATAGTGTTCAATGATGCGGGTGCTGTGACCGACGAGGACGTTATTAGGTTGAGACCGGAAGAAATTAAGAAGGTATTTCAAGACTTGAGAACCTTGGGAAATTTTATTAAAGATTTTTGTTTTTATATGACATAATCCTATATTATAAAACTAAGAAATGGATTTTGGTGTCCGGAGACTAACTCTTAGTATTTTTTTTATCCTAAACTTAAATTAGATCATTCATTTATTCTCGTAGTTTTTCTCACTTAAGATTAGTTACAATTCTATTTTATATCGCGATTATTGAAACTGCTCGCCAAACTTCAAGTATTAAAATGTTTGTCGATTTGATTTTCTCTTTCAGGTCGACTTTAAATCAAAGCTGTACTTGGCTCCTCTGACTACGGTAGGTTTGCCTAACCTTGAACTATTTTAAATGTGTCCAGGTAAAAACAATTGTGTGCAAAACGTAATGTTTGAATTTGAATTGGAAATATTTTTCAGTGTTATTTTCCAAAAATGATTAGCTAGCCTTTGAAATTCAAATTCCACAGAAGGCAGGATCCAGACTCGTATTTGTTGATTCTCTCCCGTTTTGCCGACACGCAATATTATTTTCCGGTGGACATGAAAATAATTATTTGCTGCTGTCCAATGAGAGGTGAAATCTACGTTGAATTTTCACTGACTTTGTTCTTATTTTTCGTGGCCAGGTTGGAAATTTGCCTTTTCGTCGCATCTGTAAGTCGTACGGCGCCGACATCACCTGTGGCGAGATGGCCATGGCGTTGAATCTGCTCCAGGGACAGCAATCGGAATGGGCTCTGCTCAAGCGCCACGAATCGGAGGACCTTTTCGGCGTTCAGGTGGGGGTCGAGTTACAAGATTATAATTTACAAATTAAGAACGAATCGAGGTGGATCAATGGGCTACGGTCTCACTGATCTTGGTGATATAGTCTCCCAGAACACAATTTACATTTTTTATTAAATTGCAAAGTAAACATAAAACAATTTACGAGATTTGTAAACTGGTGTCAGACGTTCAACTCTATTGTCTGTTTTGGTGTTCGCTTCTAGATTTGCGGTCCCTACACTGACCAGATGACGCGTTGCGCGCAGCTGATCAACGAACAGGTGTCTGTGGACTTTGTGGACATCAACGTGGGTTGCCCCATCGACCTGATCTACCAACAGGGGGCCGGCTGCGGCCTGATGACGCGTCACGGTCGCTTCGAGAACATCGTGTACGGCATGCGGGCGACGCTGGACGTGCCCCTGACCGTTAAGATTCGCACTGGCATCCACGAACAGAAACCGAACGCTCACCTGCTGGTGCCACGATTGCGAGACTGGGGTGTCGCCATGACTGCGGTAGGCATTTTTGGCAATGGTCATCCCGGAAGGACCTAGTGGCGGCTGTAGGGATGATCCGGCGGTAGGCGGATGGCCATCATCCATCTCGCCAAAAGTAAAAATCCCAAAGACAAATAAAAATACATTTCGAGATGAATGATGGCCATCATCCGCCTCGAAATGTATTTCTATTTGTCTTTGGGAATCGTACACCGACTAACATAATCCCGAGCGCAGTTGACGTCGCCTTGCGAACTTCCGGTGTGCCCTAGAGGACATTTACTGGACAAGTTTTAATCGGATTTCGAGATCATTCGGATTCAGTCTTATCGTCTAATCTAGACAAAATACGTTGACTTAACGAGCATAATTTAAACACTGGTTAAGGAAGATGTGAGAAATTTCGTTTCGTTACGAAATGCCCGGAATATTATTTTCTGGTTACAAATGTTCAAGAATTGCTCAAAGATTAGTGTTTCATGATATTTGGTAAATGCAATCAGAGACTAGGTGTTTGAATCTCTGCTAAACCTCGACAAACAAATATGTAAGAACTGAGCTAGGGGCTGCACATAGTGAGCAGTATTTAATTGAGACGTTTCTAATTTATTACTTGTAGATACACGGCCGATCACGAGAGCAGCGCTATACGAAGGCCGCCAACTGGGACTACATTGACAAATGTGCCAAATTGGCGGGTCCGATGCCAGTGTTCGGTGAGTGATCCTAACGCCTGCTCTGTCTGAGAAAGAATTGTCATCTCGAGAAACAGGATTCCTACTATTTTTATTTATTTCGACGTCATTTCAAAAAGAGGCTACACGACACATAATTTCCAATTGAAAAAAGTATAATGACGCGAGGAGTATGGACCCTCTCGTTGCTGATGCAATATTTATAATATTATAATATAGAGTATTTTTTTAATATTGCATTGTAAACCCCGAATAACATTCTGAGAGATTAAATTAACAATATTAAGCTGACTTTTTTTTTGGTGGGGCTTTCAAAATTGGGTATTGGGTACACGGTTAAGTAAAAATTTCGTCAAATGCGGCCCGTATAGTCACTTGTCTCAGGAGGATGCACTGAGATTATGTGTTCAACAGATCGATATTATTTTTGTAATTGTAGGTTGCGGCGATATTCTTTCTTTCGAAGACGCGAACCGTCACTTGGAGCAGACGTCAGTATCCGGAATCATGATTGCGAGGTAATTAGGTGTTTTTGAATTTGTTGAATTTTAGTTAGGTGTGCTTCTCGTACGTTCTCGACTGGACAGCATTTTTCTGTTCTGATTTATTAATTTTTGAATATATACTGTGCTGTGTGATGTTGTCTTAATATTGTTTCCATTTATGCTTTCGATATTCAAGAGGTGCGCTTATCAAGCCGTGGATCTTCACAGAGATCAAAGAGCAGCGCCACATGGACATCTCGTCGAGCGAAAGATTAGAAATGCTTAAGACGTTCGCCAATTACGGATTGGAAAATTGGGGAAGCGACACTGTGGTTAGTGCAAGTCCCCTTTGCAATTCATTGAGATTAACTTGGAATTTCGGCACACGAAACGACCGAAGTGACGAAATGCGGAATTGACGATATGAATTTTTCTCGTACAGGGTGTCGAAAAGACAAGAAAGTTCCTGTTGGAGTGGCTGTCCTTTTTGTACAGGTGAGTTCGGAATTCTGGAAAGGCATTTTTGAATAGTTTTCTCGGATCATGAATTTTTTTTTTTTTATTATTCGTTGGAATTGCTTTGGTTGATTACATAGAAGCGTCATCATTAAGTTTCAAGAGCTGTGTGTGTTTTATTCAAATTCAGAGTGAAAAATGTTGATTACTCTCAGACGACTAAAATACCGAAAGCTCAAACTCTGCAACGGAGATGGCTTAAGTATATACTACCATCGGCTCCTATTCGTGTTTTTGAATAGACTAAAATATTTGAGAGGAAAATCCGATTCAAAATGAGTATCGCAAATTAAAAAGACGATTTCTGATTGGATTGCCTTTTTAAATTATAAAATAATAGTGAGAGTCACCAGTGTGTGACGAGTTCGCAATCCAGTTCTCATCCAGAGCTACACATTTCATTATTAATTTGCCTTTTTAAAATTTAGTTAGTACCTCAACTTCCTTTTACTAACTCGTTTCAACGGTAATTAGAGTCCACTATTAGATTGCTTGGGCTGGCACATGATTAGAACTTGTCACCTTGCTGTTTTGGCCTATGGGTGGCAGGCGTCGAAATGTGCGACATTGAAGTGAAACCAGTTTTGTGATTGCCGTTCAAGTAATGAAGACTTGGGTCGCCAAAATTGCGTTGTACATTTTTAAAATTGCCATATATAATATACTAGCTGACCCGGGCCACGCCTTGCTGTGGTTTCCGGTTAAATGGAAAAGAGGCAGGCTCAAACCAGTTTTTCTCGAATTTTTTCATTTTCCGGGCAACTTTTTCCTCAAGAACCTAAATGGGACAAAAATTGAGTAGAGAATTTCGCAGGTCACACTGTCTCGTGCACACAATTTCCCTTTTTCCCGGGAATTTTTTAGACCGCACGATCACGCTACCTCGTACGTAGTTTAGTAGACGTCCACTAGAGGCAGGCTAAAACCAGTTTATCCCGAAAGACAAATATATCTGGGCAATTTTTTCCTTTTTTGTTACCGTAACAATGTGACCGGGACTATGACCAATGTTTTTTAAAAAAAATCATCGAAATCGGTCCAGTAGTTTTCGAGTCTATCAAGGACACACATACATTCGGCTGTTAGGAGTGCATTGTGTGGGGATTTAAATGTGTACCTGTATTTAGACGATGTGGAGGGTAACATCTCTTAAATTTTCTTTTAATTCACCGATTCCTGTCTGCTCGGTGTCACAAATATAAACTAGATTTGTTAAGAAATTTGCAACTGGTCATAGTTTCTATTTCTGGTCAGCCAGGTAGTGTTTTATAGGCGAACTGTTCAAATGATTTCAAATGTCAAGAAAATTGAGTCTTGCATGTTGAGCCGCGATCCATTTTTTAAAAATCCAGATGTTGGGGGGGTCTCGGTGGTGTAATAGGCCCCTCTATTTAATTCGAACGTCTTCAAAAAACATAATACAGATTACGAACAAAAGTCAAACAAAATAATAAAGTGACATTGAAGACGTGAAGTTTTGGACTCTCCCATTGATTAAATCCCGGGGGATGCTTGTGGTCTTGGGGGCTGCTTGTGGGTACATATTGTAATTGTAATAGTTTCTGTAGTGATATAATTTGGTCGTATGCTGTCCCATTTTATTTATATATTGGGGCAGAGAAAATTAAAAATTAGTCGATTTCTAAGATCGCAAATTTAAATTTTCTGTATTTATTTTTTTCGGCATCATCCAGATATATTCCTGTGGGCCTGCTGGAACGGCTGCCCCAGCAGATAAACGAGAGACCGCCATTTTTTAGAGGGCGTGACGACCTCGAAACGCTGATGGCCAGTCCGTCCTGTTCCGATTGGGTGAAAATAAGGTAGGAACAAATCTGATGGTGCTTGTAGTCTTCCTACGAATTTTGGAAAGTACGTCAGTTCAATCACTTGTATTGCCTCCTTAGTCAAAATTTTATTTGAAACCCTGAAACCCAAAATAAAAATAAATAATTGTGCAGAAATTAATCGCGAGCTGCTGCTGCTGGAATTGTCAAACGGTCGTAAGGTGAAGCCCGTTTTTAATTCCCAAAGTACACTTTTGACAATTTTTGATAATTCTAAAATTAATCGCCTGTATGCCCCGTTGTTAGTGACATATTTAAGAATTACTCCTTTTCTTTTCTTTTAGTGAAATGCTTCTGGGGCCAGTACCAGAGGGATTCTGCTTTTTACCCAAACACAAGGCAAACTCTTACACCTGATAACGTATTTTTGAAGTCACCTTCTCTCCTTGGTAGATCCGTACCAAAGAATATGTTCTTATTTCTGTTTATTCGGACTATGAATGTGATGACGGGTTTCGTTATGATTTCGCATAGTGTGGTAAAGTCATTCCAAATTCCGCGATGTCAGTTTATTTTTTAATTTTCACCTCAAGTTTTTGGTGCACAAAATATTTTAATGTCTCTGTTAAAAAGGACAAATAAATCCATTAGCCATATAAAAAAAATCGTTTCAGGCTGATAAAATCCCCCGGGCGGTGTGCCGGGTAAATCCGAGGTGGTAGCTAAGCTAATTCAAATTTTTTTTTTTTTTTTAATTCACTGAAGTGACTGGTCACAACAGGAATATTCTGTACCCCTTTCAGAGCTTAGGCCCTATGTGAGGGGCACGTTTTCACCAGTACCCCGGGCCAAAGCCCACGCCGGGAATCGAACCCGGGACCGCCAAACTGCAGTCAGTCATAAACCAACTGCGCCACGACGGGTCGTATTTCGCTAATTACAGCGAGACTTAAGCTAAACTAATTACAATTACAATATGTAGCCACAAGCAACCCCCAAGAGAGGGGCCTATGGCGGGGTCGAATGACCAGTTATATCTAAGATATTTGTTAAGGAGGTCCAGGACTAGAACTAGAACCCCCCAGGAGGCGACCTGGTAATTTTGCCTAGCCCACCAGCAGCAGCAATGAGAAATGGAGACAAAAATAGATGTGCAATTATCTTTTAACAACTGTAGCAGAATTACAAGTGGCAACAACGCAACAAGTAATGCTACGTGGCAATAACTCAAGTGATAATACGGTGGATGATGTCTGGTTATATATGCAGTGGCGCACACCCCATGCGTTCGAGAACATTCTCGAACACAGGGAAAGTGCATCACTGCACACACGCACTTGCTTGTCCGTATGTGTGTGTGTGGGGTTCAGCAGGTGGTCCAATGTCTGGAGCAGCCAGCTCAGCACCAGAGTTGTTGCCTTGAGACAACTCTGGTGCACCCAGTGCTAGGTGGCTCATGAACTTTGAGCCACCGAACATCTGTGCTAGCTTGTAGCTTGTTGCTTGGGCCTTCATAGGCCCACTTTATCTTCAGCATTGTCACACCCTCTGCGAGTTGCCTCACGACGTTTCTGGGAATTGCCTGAATCAGACCCCTGGCTGGTAGACACGTATCTACAATGTCTGTCCTCCAGCTGAAGGAAAACCAAAAGATGTTCTTCCAACAGACTGCTTGCTGGATGGAATAAAACCTCAAGAAATAAAAAAGTGATTTAAGGCATTTTTGTACGACCCGTTGTAGCGCAGTTGGTTAAGCGTCGGACTGTGGTTTGGTGGTCCTGGGTTTTTTTTTTTTTTAATTCACTGTAGTGACGGGTCACAACAGAAAGATTCTGTATTCCTCTCGGTGCTTAGGCACTATGTGAGAGGCTCAATCATGTGAGGGTTCGATTACCGGTGTGGGCTTTGGCTCGGGGTACTGGTGAAAATGTGCCTCTCACATAGTGCCTAAGCACTGAGAGGAGTACAGAATCTTCC
>JAQGBY010006484.1:0-13044 GCA_034698785.1 Mycogona germanica
CCACATCAAAAGCATGACGTCGTCGATTTCACGAGACAACCAAGCAAACCAGATAACAGTTCCAACCAAACACACAATTGCGTTACCGGAATAATTTTTTCAATATAAAAATAAAATAAAATAACAATAGTTTTTTAATATTGTTATTTTATTTTATTTTTATAATGAAATAGATATTTTTTAAATGATTATTTTTCAATTTAACATAATAAATGACAAACGATTGAAAATCCAAATTTTTAAATATAAAAAAAACATGTTGAGGCATCACTGCATGAGCACGTGAAAAATCAGTTACTTCACATTTAACGTTTGCGTTTATCGCGTGTCATCATGTAAACGTAAAATAGCCGGTAAATTTATACAATTAATTTTTATTTCATTGGTGGTTACTTGTAAACCCAGGCAAAGCCGAGTAACATTCCTGTTATTTTATAAGCCAATTAAAATTTTGTTTTGATTTCTAATTACTCGTATAATAAAATCGAAGGAAATTACTATTAAAAATACAAATAAAAAGTCACAGACAATAACTGGGCTGGGCTAACATAATTAACGTACGAGAAATAAAATGAAGAGCCATGGGGTGGGTCAACTAGCGTTTCTACGCGTCAACGTGTATTTGGAAATAGTTACAGCTTTGATTTCCTTAATTGTTACACCAGATCTGCAATTACAGATTGCCCGGCACAGAATCCCCATCTAACGCGGCCATTAGGATGGCGGAAACGACATCGTATAACTCGGAGAGAGAGAGATCAGCGACAAACGATTCAGTATGCACTGAGGTCCATCCACCAGAGAGAAAAGATTCCGAGTAAAAGCTATATGGTCTGAGATGGCCAAAAGCTAGTAGCCGACTCAGCATAACATCGCCTTTTGCAACAACGACAGACCGAGAGAGAGAGACGCTCGCCCCAAACTAAACTCTTTTAATTCCCCCGGTGCCCTCAAGAATGGCCATTACGTGGGCCGATTATGGATTAATCTTAGCCAAGTTGTAAGGGAATTACGGACGTAAGAGATCACATCCAGGATGGAATTAAGTGTTGTTCCGCGTTAATGACGCCGGCCGACCCCGTTCCATCCTCCCTCCTGAGACTCCGGACACGGCTTTCATTTTCCCACATTTTCTATTCACTTTAGCGGCACGGGGACAATTCTATTTGTAAAATACAATTGAACGGACCCGTCGCACCGGAGTTGGTTAAGAGACCGACTTGTGTTGCGACAGTCTCGAGTTCGATTCCCGGTGGGGACCATCTTAAGAGAAGATTTTGATCAAGTACTAAGACATCTAATTTCTGACCCGTTGAAAAACAGGGGCAGAGATTGGGAAGAATCTTCTTAATCAGCGTTGCCATTTTTTTTTGGCTAGACCACCAGAAATAAATAGCAGACTCTGTTTTCATCACAGATTAATAAGATTGTAAATGACACACAAAGAAATGATTGAATAATTTTTGTTCGCCTCCGCAGACATTTAATCAAATACAATTTAACTATAAAAAATGTCATGCGAGTCTGCTGTGCAGTATCGATACGATCGATAAGCAGCAGATTCGTCTGCACAAACAGTTCCAAAGCTCGGACACGAAACAGGGCTCAGGAAGATATAGACTTCGGGGGTCGATCTTTTCCTCGGCACAGGGAATGGAGAGAGCAGCCCCGATACATATAGAAATGTGTGTGCACGATGCGCCGCCAAGTGAGCAATAATAAAAGGAAACGCCACAAAGAAGATAAAAGTGATTGGCACACTGTTGCACGCACCACAGATTCCGACAATAACGAAATTAGCAATTATGCTGTACAACAGTACTCTTATATTGGAATAGAGCAATGCGCGATCGAAAGAGGGATATAAGGATCACATAGCGGAGGAACACTGAATAACGAAAGAAATATTTCTTTTGGGGTTCTTACGATGGATCATTAAAAAGCAGTTCAGTGTCCTAGTTGGGCTAGTGGTTAATCAGTCTGCATATATTTTTTAGATATAGATGTAATTGTATTTAAATTGAATTGAAATTAAGTCTTAGCTACAAGATGTCGTAATGGGTCTCTGGAGGTTCAACTGCACGACGCAGTGACACATTGGGAATCAATGTGTTTTTTTATGTGTCACGAGTGCGCGTCAACCCATGCCACAGTGCAGTAAAAAAAGGCCCGTATCCAATTCACACGCACTCGCCTAGATTCCATGTACTACTGTACAGTAGACTTGGGGGGTGGTGGGACACGGTGCACTCGCAATCTAAAATGCCCGGTGATGGATTGCGAGCGAGTGTGAAGTGACAGCGGGACACGGGGCACACGCAGCAGCATCCCTTTTGTACGTATCCCGAACGAGCCCTAATTTAATTTGTGCCCAGCTTTGCAGACAGACGAACTATACGTGCCTAGCCTTGGCGGGGGGTAGGCAATGGCGCCCTCTGTGTGAAGGAATGGTGGCTTGGGCTCTGACAAAATTGCTCACGACATTTTTTCCACGTCTGTTAAAAGTATCGCCGGAATTCATTTAACGCTAGAAAATAATTATATCTGATAATTATCAACGCTGTACGGGCGAACCTATAAATAGTCTCTCTTCAAAATATGAATAAAGAGGTCAAGACCACGAAACCGCTTATTCCCCTTCCCTCGTTCAGAATTGTCAGCTCGGCGAGTTCTGCGCCAAATGATCCAAAGGTTCTTCCGGTAAACTGCTGATGGTTGAAGGAGCAAACCCGATAATATCTTGCAACGAGACAGGTCACTGTTTAGACATTCTGTGTCTTCCATCTCAACCCCTTGCTATTTTTATACTCTCGTACAAGATCGCTCATCGGGGGCGATCCCAGTTTCCTGAGACAAAGGATCCTTCCAATAAACGCGTACTGCGTTGGCGTGTGGCGACTTTTCCATGTTCGGTGGGTCCCATGAGGGTACAGCGCTTACATCACGCTTCCGAGTCATTTCGGGGGGCAACTAGGCCTTCAGAGAGTGCATGTACTTTTATATAGGAAGAAGACAGCTCGCTTCCTTCCTCGCTTGGACTGAGGAATTTTTATTTGCGCGATTTCACTTTTTTGATGGGCGATCGTCAAAGTCAATATTAATGGAATTTAAGCTGATATTACCGTTGGGCGCCCATCTAAAGGACGGATGCCCGGATTGATACGTGGGGGGAAATAGGTCTTGCCTCAGCATTCACGAAGGCCTATGTAGAGAAAAATAAAATGCGCCCCCGTATACACATGTATACAGGACTCCAGGCATCGGGGCTTTTATCTGGAGATGGTCATGCCCCTGCCAAATGCCATGGTAATAGATTGGCATATATCCGCCCAGCTACAACTATATAGGTCCCCGTGTCTTGTATATATCTTTTCACCATCCCAGGGATCCACCAACCCCTAACCCAGGGCAATCCTGAAAGGGTAACAACAGGGACAGAACCCAATGTCACACGCTTACATGACAACGTACTGCTCTGGCATTTTGTTTGATAAATAAAGACCATGGGTCATCTATCAAATATCGCGTAACCATATTTTTTATTTCGAAAAATTGATGCTTTGCATTATCATTAGACGGCGCAAAAATCTTATGTCCCGGGAACAATTAAATCGGGCTATGAGGCTCACAAACTAGTAGGCCTTCTTAAAAAACATTTAACTAAAAAACTTTAAACACTAAAAATAATCTGGAAAAACAAGCAGCTTGTTTGTGGGTTGTTTATAAAGCGAGGACAGAATCAAGCTGAAATGGCCGGGAGAGTAGCAAAGCCCACTGTCCGCCCAGGGCGCACTTTATACCAAATAAGGACTTGAATGTCCGCCTCCTCCATATTTCAAATCACTCCTCCTTCGGCGAGCAATTTCTCATACTTAAGATATGGCCATGCTCGGATGCTCGGTAGCACGTCTCATGGCAGGAACTCACAACACGACCACCTCCATCCTCCCACATACGTATATATACACACAATCGGCACCCAAAGCGCCCCCGCACACTCCTCCCAGGAATCCAAACAACGTCAGAGGGCATCAAAGCATTCAATATATAATAAGCACATTCATGATCAAACTATTAAGGCGCAGGATCCAGCGCCACAATAGACCCATCTCGCGGCTGATGGTTTTGCCGATAGAGAAATTGCTAGCACATACACACACACACATATATATATATATATATATATACTCATACACGTACGTAAACGATTTTGTGGATCCATGGGGGCACTGAGAAGCAAAAAAATGGGCGCGATCAGATATGTCGCGCAGAGAAAACCTGGCGGAAAATGCAGAAAGCGAATTGCAATTTAATTTTGTAATCTATATTAAACAACAGTATTTAAAATCAGTAAAGTGATGCCCTATTCAAGAGGAACAACGTCTTGAAACCCTACATTTTTTAAATAATAATCTGAGCCCCGTTTAAATTTGCATAACTGGGCGGCCACTTTGGAGCGTTAAGACTTTGATAAATGTTAAGACGCTAGTCACTTCTCACCATGGTTGGCCTCAAAACTATGCTAATAAACATCGTTAAGAGACTGGGGTTGAGTATACAGATACTATACAACTGGTGACGCCATGTCCAGAGTAATCATCGAACATTCTCTGGTTACGAATTACGCGGCCTCAACATCCGAATACACTACGCCCCCACATCCCTTCACTTCACCAACCTCCCCATCCCACACACATCACGCAACAGAACGTCTTTATCAACGTGACAATACTCTTTGATGAGTGTCGCCCGTCTTCCTAGACCCCCCCCCCCCACCTGACACTGACAACAAGTCGATCTGACCTGTGCGAGGGTCGCCACACGCTGACCCGCTGACCTCGCACGCGCGACAGGGGACGTCCCGGCCACCCTATTCGCACGGAAGGAGCAGTTGTGACGTCGTCAGCGAATAAACGACCAAATACGTTGTCATTCGAACGTAGATCAACGACTCAGTAGCCTCCAAAATGCCCGGGTCACACAGTTCAGCCTCGTGTGCGGGGTTAGAGCGGTGACGAGGAATTTTTTATTTTGGGGGATCGCGGGAGAGAGAGAGAGAGAGAGGGAGGGAGAGGTAAAAGTAGGCAGAGACAGTTCAAAGTTCGGCTGCTGTTGGCACTCTCGGGTATCCCTAGCATTTAGGCACCCTTATAACCATGATAATTTCAGAGATTTAAATTAATTTACGGCCCAAAGATTTTAATCCATATGTTTTGTTTTAAGATCAATGATCTGTTTCAAAACGAGTATTAATATTGTAGAGCTGAATATTACCTGAAACAATTTTTCTTAAATTATAAGGGATGTTCGATTTTTATGTCATACCTGTGTCATTCCTTTGTATGATCCACCATGGATAAAAAGAGGCGCAGTTCAGTATTTAAAAACAGATATTTAAAAAAAAGACCTAAGCTTCCACAGAAAACTAACTTCTGCACAAAATAATACATAGGAACTATCAATTTTAATGTCAGCACATGTACAGTGACATGTAACACAGAGGAACAAGTAATACTTGACAAATTCAAAATTGCTCGAGTACATATTCGCTAAAACTTGAATCATCCCTAGTGTGGTGAAATCATTCCTAGGATCCCACCTCCCCCACTTCCCCCTCCATTCTATTTGATAGATGTATTGAAGAAAAATATATTAGGGTTATCTCTGATGTACGCGCATGCCTTTCGTGAGACCTAATTGACAATTGACACGCTAGGTTACACACACAGATTCCTTTTTTATTTTCAATTAAATGCAGCTACCACATTTCCCTCCCCCGCCAATTTAATCTCTCGGATTCAAGCAAAAAATGGGCAAAAGACAGCCGCATCTCCCCCTATAGAATCAATTATTTATATCGGCCAATATTTTTAAAGAAAAAATTGACAGCGCACAAAATCTAACATTTAAAAAATCAACCTAAAACATAAGAGAAGATTTTCTATCCCAATAATTAATTCGATGAACATTTCGGCGTGCTTTTTCGGCAAAATCATCACAACAAATGTAAGGACTGGAATTAAACCTGTGGTCCGAATACGGTTTGCTCACCATTTTGGAATAGCATTTGCTCTCTAGGCCTAACTTCGTTGGAAGCAGACCCCTCGTCATGCCGAGATCGCCCTCCAACACAACCCATTTTCTAGTTCGCATAAGTTGGACACGATACTCTCACAAGGGGACTTCGTGTATATAGGGGGAGAGGGGGAGGTCCACCATGCATGTAGGCAGCATCGCACGTCTAACATGCAATCGATAGATAAATCTTCCTCCCCAAAAGCGCATGAATAGGTAAGCACGACGCTTTAGGATGCACACACACGGCGAAAAGAAGACACACGCCGGCATCCGAACCAACCCCTCTCTCCTCCAGACCCCTCCAATCCCCGTCCCTATCCAATACACCCCCGCAGAGGTACTCTGTATGCACTTACAAGAAAACTACATCCGCGAATACAATATACACCGCCGTACGCCTATTTGCATTGATATAATACACGAAATCGGTCGTCTTGCTGCGTTGGAAAAACTAGGTCTAAATGTGTGTGTGTGTGTGTGGTATCGGTACATCGATAGAAATATAGAGGTCTGTAGACCATTTTTGGCCTCAAAAGACCATGAATTGTAAAAAATTTAAATTTAAACCTAACCGAACCCGCAATGAATCTGATATGTTTCTCTACTCAGGGATTAAAAGCAATATTCCATTTTTTTTAAATGTTGCGAATGTCATAAGATTTCACCCTCACAAAGGTTTAGTATCTCAAATTACCATAATTTTGGTTCATTGTTATAAACCGTACAAAAATGTCACCCGGCTTTGCCTGGGTTTACAGTAACCACCAATTTAATTCAATTTCAATTCAAAATTTAATTCAATTTAAATTCCAGAATTTAAAGCTATCCTCTCGAGCACTCGACACTTGTTTCTAACCATCTGCCTCTTTCTATATATTCGATATTAAATTTTGAAAAATTCGAATTTTGCTATAATAACGTCATGCAGTGGTGCCTCAACATGTTTTTTGTTATATTTAAAAATTTGGATTTTCAATCGTTTGGCAATTGTTATTGATCTTGAAGAAACATTTTTAAAATATCTATTTGAATATTTTATGTTTATTAATATTGTTTTTTATTTTATTTTTATACTGAAAATATTATTCCGGTAATAGTATGTGGTATAATGTTCATGGTTGGAACTGTTATCTGGTGTGCTTGGTTGTCTCGTGAAATCGACGTCATGCTTTTGATGTGGAGACGCCATTTTTTAAGTTTGAAGCGAAAGGGAGATTATCCAGAATTTGTCCGAAATTTTATAATATAGGATTACTACTTGAAAAATATGAACCAGTTCTCTTAAGGCTACGCGCATATGCAGCATGCCTAAAATGGCGCCCAAGACGTTATATACAACGCAACAACTCTCATCTTCATAAACGAATTTCTAATTATTCTAAACATTTTGTATCTAAATAACTGCGTAAGCATAAAGCAACCCCCGCCCCCCAACAACCATATACGTGTTATATTATAAAAATGAAAACGTGAGCGGCGGATTCTTTAATTAGATCTAAGGACACCAGCAGACGCGCACTTTGAGAATTCGTTTAAGGGTCTTCTCGTAAGCGTTCCTCCTGACAAATGGGCTCATTTTGGTGAAAGCATTTTCCGACACTGGTGTCTCTTACACGAATGCATATTTTGGTATATAAAAGTGAAGCGTTTTATATGAAACACCGCGTTTGCCCACACATTACGGCACAAATTTGACGGTTAGGACCCCTTCCACTTTATGCATCCTCCTGAGCTTCAACGCAAAATTTTAACACACCACAACTAAAAAATAATTTTGGTATATTTAGACAAAGTAGTTGGAAAAAGGGTTTAAACAATGTCATCTTATGGTGCGATAGCCAAAATTCCATTGACATCAGTGACAAATGTTTTCAGTCAAAGTATCCTAATGACTTAATTCCGTTGCGCTGCGTTATACAACCTGGAGCTGGAAAATATCGTTCCCCTAAAGAGATATTTTAAATTTCAATAAGGATCCACTAATCATGAGCGAACGACGAGCATTCCTTACATGTGTACACGATTTTGTTGCTAGTGGCGTTATTTAAAAAAATGATCAGATGACGTGTCAGAAACAGAATCAGATTTAGCATAAAATTAGCATTTAGCATAAAATATAATGCAAATATGCAATTCTGGCAACAAATGCACTACAGGATTTTCTGTACCCTTCTTGATGCTTATCGAGGGGCACATTTTCATACAGCACAACATATTTAAGCTGACGGTAGAGGTCCCCTCACTCTCTGATATTCGCTAATCCATCGGGCCTAAGGAGGATGAGGCGCCATCCCAGTTTGGCGCCACTTGCTCCGACATTAGACGCCACTATAAACATATTATGACAGAAATTTTTGCATTAGAACCTGTTCGTGTAACGGCGACCCGAGCGATCCCAATCCCGCTCCCTCAGCGCTCCCGAGCAGCTCGCCCTGGATCCCGGTGCCATTACTCCAGCCACCAGCCACACCGCATAACCTCGTCTTGGAGCACCGAGGGGGTGAGATCGTATACAAAGTGGAGACGGAGAGGACAGCAACGGCAGCAAAGCGGTAGCCGAAATTCCCAGGAGCCACATATCTTATACCAATTAGGCAAACTTTTCTGTTAATGGCACTTTTCCGACCAGCAAATGATAATGAACATGAGAGAAATTTGAAACTGGACTTAATGGCTGTTTGGAGCATAGACGCAGGGCACCGAGACAGAGTACACCAATTTAGGGTTGAAGAATGGTGACCTTCATAAAGAAACGCAACATAGGTCCAAGATCCAAAATTTCAGGTATACATATAAATATACCTGTCTCATTTACTCCTTTGCCTGATATATTATTTTCAAATTCTATCATTTCACTCTGAAAGAATCAGACCTGCTCAATTTGACTCCAAATTCCTTGAAAGCCAACAAAGATGATGCTTTTGTCATTTCATATTTTCACTATATTTTGTGTTGGAGCAACTTTGTTTATTTCTTAATAGTCAGATTTTTTTTCAATTTCTTTAAACAGGGAATAAACAACTCCCCATCTTTTCGCTCCAAACTCTGACGTTACACAGCATAAGTGACATTTTTCAAAAATAACATCAATCAATTCGAACGAGAAAGACAAATTTCGGTATCTTCTACTGGAACAGTTCCAAACATTTTGTAAGTCCAGTACTGCTCCAGAAACAAGCAGACCATTAGGAATTGCAAGTCATGCTTATTTAGGCAAAGAGCGTATCATTTACGGACTTTTAATTTGAAAGAAGCATCCGAACGAGACTTCATGATCGTCCAGATTGTTAGGGGATGGATGCATGTTGTCCAACAGAGCAAATCCAAACGGCATAAAAGTGACCATTAATCCCAAAAGCAAGAGAGCTGCACACACACATCCACGTACATGAAGTAGAACGGCGATTAAGACGAAATGACTAAACGCTGGAAATTCACGGTTTCGAATTCAATCCTTTCGGAATTGATACATGGTCGACAAACGACATACGCCTCGAATAAGCCCCCAAACAACTACACCAACGCCGCCATCGGCGATATAATGTGCTGATCGGAGGATCATCTCTTGGCTATTAGTTAGTGAATATTTAAACCAATTCGATTTTTTAAATCGTAACCTTTGATAATTTGCATCCAGGTGGCATCCTTGGGGTGCCAGAACCAGTAACACGAATCGAGGAAAGTGTGTGTGTGTGTGTGTGTGGAGAGGGGAAGATCATCCAAGTAGCTTCCCTGCCAAAAGGCATCACCTCATCCCCCTTCCCCTCCAGGATCCTCCACTTCCCCCAAGTGAAATATGGAACAATATATGCGGCAGCCATGATGCATATATCCACAGTCTATATAGCCGTAGGAGTATTAATTCCGTTATCGCATGCGCTTGATAAGAGAGATGAAGGAATATTTATCATTTGCTCACAGCTGTCAGGATCTGTTAACATCGGGCGCGCTAAAAATGTGCGGCCACCACCAGCATCAGCACCACAGTAGAGTAGCGGTGGCCAAACAGTGTGACCATATCGTGAATCTTGGGACAGAGCTGTACATGTACGTTAAATAATATATCTGCACTTCCATAGGAAAGACTTGGCCGACACTTTCTATAAATTTGTAGGTCTCGTTACAGTAACTAATCGGCGCTAAACGTTTGAAAGGCCACTGAAAAAGACGTCACTGCAAAAGCACTTCGAAAGCTCGTTTGAATTGTATTGCTCCTCAAAACAAGGCGTCTCAATATTCATCTGCATATTCGAATTCGAATTTAGACAAGACAAAAAGACATAGGTAGACTATTTCAATACTACGAGCGCCCTCTACGTCAATATTGGCGGCGGAATAAGTTCGGCCACCACTGCGGGGGATGCGCACTGCCACGGCACACCTCTCTCCCCGGGTCCTCCTCCCAGCACGCACTCCGGGGCGACTCCAGCAATACATCAAGCCCCGGCCCTCTTTCCCAGCGGTGCTCCTCCCCAAGACAATATCTCCCTCCAATTCACACAGTCCCCCAATATGGCCTCTATACGCGACAGTTGATGGTGTCCCTCTGGTGGCGTTCCAGAGTTCCATTTTAATTCAAATCGAGCGCTAAGGTAGCAAGTATGTATAAAATATAATAGGAACGTCTGGATTATTTTTAATAAAAATGGGGGTTCCCTTTCCCCTTTGCCTGTTTTGTGTTGCTTTTTATTTTCGGCATTCATTGTAATTTCGCAGCCTTTGGATTTGGTCGCACATACCAGTGCGTGCGCTCAATTCCGAGGTGCTCCAGATTTATTTTTTAATTTTTTAATTTATTTTTCATCATCCAAAAGATTCAAAGCTGATGATCGGTGTACGTGAAACCGGTACTGTCTACCGTGGGTAATTATAAATATTAATTTTCCACGGGAGATGTGGATGTTGTCAATTTGTTAGATGTGAATCGTCATCGTCTTAGCTGTAGGCGTCAGTTCCCACGGTTTTCTAGTTTAATTATTCATTATCGAAAAGTTATCGCCAACTCTCGTTCGTCTTTTTTCGTCCGGCCTGTCCCGGGCACAACCCCATTTTTATTGACCGTATAAAGCAACGTCACAACCACAAGCGGACACCAGCGGCGACAATTGAAGGACTGCACGCCACCTAGTGATAAGGTGTTGCTCCCATGCAGACAACATATTAAACCTCCCCCCATCCCCCGCCCGCCGCCTGAACACATCAGACATCTCGCCTCAACCCATCGAAATTCCTGATACAAGCTATATTCGCTTGGGTGAGCCGCCAATGATGACCCCGCGTCTAGCAATGGGCTTGACGGTTAGGCAAACTCTCAATCTGACGCCACTCCTCCGCGCATGCACATATTTAAATGCGTCGTCCGACGATCAATCACCAAAATGACAATGACAATGCACCCCGGGACAGCGTGCAACAGCCACGCCTACCAAGTAAATCATAACGCGGAATCATTTCTTAAAAAAAATATATATATCAAATTATCAATTCAATTTAAAACTTCCCACGTTCGAGACCAAACCGATTGCCCCACTGGGCATTGCGGGACGATGAGACTGTGGATTGGCCAAACAAAAATATATTTTAAAAGAACACATCGTTGTAACATTGTGGTGAATTCTGGGAACTTTGGAATTCAGATTATCAGAGAAGAATTAGAGTTAAGAGTTGCATTGCGGTACAGCATCAGGGGAACTTTTGATCACTGCTTGCGTTTTGAGCTCAGTGGCATTCAATAATTTGCTACTGCGCTTTACGTAAAATATACTTTTATTGTGATCAGTTTTTCACACCCAAACGTCAGTCCAATTAACATACGTCACGATTTCAATTTCAATTACCCGAAAATCATTTAGCCACTGACTCGCTTTGTAGCACTCGTAATTTGAGCAATTGGGCGCAGAACTCCTGTGGCGAAAACACATCTTAGTCACCGAATAAACACACCAAAAAACAACACAGTTCCTTGCAGAATATAATGCACACATAGGCTTATATTCATCCATTTTAATGCAAATCTACATCTGCAGTGTGCCCGTTTCCTCGATCCCTCCACCAAGTCGACATAAAGTGTGGACTGTGTGTCTGCGATGATGGATGTGCACTACGTTAATGCAGTGTCTTATCTTTTATATAAAACTTAAAATCCGCAGGGAAGCTGAATGCGGCGCGTCGCGAAATTTAATGAGTGGCTACGTGTAATCTACGCGGCCCACCATCTTGAAGCGACCATCGGGTGATACGCGCCTGCCCTCCAACAAGATTGCGCTTTAATTACAGTTCCAACAAACACGGGGAGACGGTTTTGCCCATCCATTTCCTGCGACCGGTATCACACAGGTCTGTATATAATATTAGACGCAAGATACGTCCGTGTATTCCCCTTTGTCCCTATACGCACACATTCGAACATGTTTTAAATAGGCCTGCAGCTACATGTACATGTATATTGTATATGGCACCCCCGAACCACAGTTTGAACGCAACGAAATGAGAGAGGCCAATGAATATGCAACATGCGGCGTAAATCATCTGCCACGTCACACAAAAGAAATTGCATTGCGCATAGCTGTTTACAGGCATAACACCAGGGCCAAGCAAAAGGTATTTCTAAACGGTATTCATGTTTTAGATTATGACAAGAATGTTACCCGGCTTTGCCAGGGTTTACAGTAACCACCAATGAAATAAAAAATTAATTGTTTAAATTTACCGGCTATTTTTACGTTTTAACACACGATAAACGCAAACGTTATATGTGAAGTAACTGATTTTGTAATAACGTCATGCAGTGATGCCTCAACATGTTTTTTTATATTTAAAAATTTGGATTTTCAATCGTTTGACATTTATTATGTTAAACTGAAAAAGAATAATTTTTAAAATATCTATCTGATTATTTTATGTTTTTTAATATTGTTATTTTATTTTATTTTTATATTGAAAATATTATTCCGGTAATAGTATGTG
>JAQGBY010006485.1:0-13042 GCA_034698785.1 Mycogona germanica
TTTTTGTAGGGGTTGACTGATACCAAAACTGGTCCGATGTAGGTCTACAAAATAAAAACACTTCTTATATGACGAACATACAATTTTATTTTTATTTATTGTGACTTTTATGAACTCCTTCAGTTTGAGAATTTTTGTTAAATAATTCCGCCCAAAAGTAGCATTTAAACATGTTATCAAGTAATTCACAGTCGAGTTTGATGGCAAATATCAATCATATTGAAAATTCTTAAGAAAAACTATTTTTGAAACACGATTTTTTTTAAAATTCAGTTTTTAGTTGTTACCATTAGCAAATCCGGTTCATAATTAATACAACATATACAAGGGTGATGTGGCCTATTTTAGGCTTATGTTCATACTAAATAAACAGCATAAGGTGAACGGAATAAAACAAGGTAAGTGACAATTGCAGGGCTCGTCCATGTGGTCGACATGCCAACCAACAATGGCTTCTTTCGTTGTTTTGTTTCGTTGTCGGCGCCAACAATTTTCGCCCAGCTTGGGAAACAATGGCCAACAATTTGTCCAATATTGTTTTCCTAACAATGCGTGAAAATTTGGCACCAGCGCATATTCAAAATTGTGCTCGCCCACACGAACGTATAGAAACGAATTTCATTCGTACAGCCGTCGAGACACTACTGTATAAACATTTAACTATCAATGGAAGGCTTATTTCAGTCGGTCGAAATAAAATTTAGATTAGCTTCTTTTAGTACAAAACTACAATTAATTATTTTAGAATACTTAATTTAAAATAGATTACCACCTGCATCCCACCTGCAATACGCCAATTTTTAAATAAATGAGGTCATCAAAGGGTTATCTACGATCAGCTATATTAAATGACAATTGTTTTCAGCAATGCAATTCAGTTGTCTATAAGCAGATATTAAGACATAGCTTTGTAAATTATAAACCTGCAGGACCATGAAACGTTGGGCTTTAACGTTAGGTGGCGCTAGTTTAGTTATTTGGCAAGCGACGATCGTTGGCTTTTAAAACAACCGACAGGCCCATCGATAATTTTCCTATCATAGATTTATCGCAACGAACTACCATGATTTTTTGGAACGCTACCAGAGGGAAACTGTCACGCACGTAGGCCATATAGCTTACTTATTCAACGAATGAATAAGGATACTTGTTCAGCGATAGCCATAGCGAATAACAAAATTTTCAGTGATAATTATAGGAGGTCGGTTGTGCAGAGATAATACTTCAATCACAACTCATTTTGTACGTCAAGGTTTACGCATTCCGTCTTATCGTGGAGTGGTGTCGTGACACTTACTGACAAGTTCCTAAATTCATCCAAGATAAGGGAAAAACAAATTACCGAATAAAATAAAAAGCCCGGGCTGTGCGTACATTTCTGGCGAGCTACTATACACAAATCGGTATTCAACTCGCGGAACCGAATTACGGTGAAACGCAATTTGGAAAGTCATCATCAGTTCCCTTATCTCAAGTTGGCTCCGTGACTGAGTTATTCAATGCAGAGGCATCTCATCTGGTGTTCAGGTCTTGCATTATCACCAGATGAAGTTGCGAACGTTTACACCTTTTCCCTATTGTTGGGTTGGGCTATTTTGGACTTTATTTTAGTAGATTCCAATTTATTACTGTTTTCCTGAGCACCACAACCTAACATTCGACAGTCTAAATATCGATAACAACGTTTCATTATCAAATGCGGATGCCTAATGACTAGCTGCAAACACAATCTCCCATTAAAGTATATTGAATCGGATTGGTTGAAAATTGTATGATAGGAATAAGAAGAAATAAAATAGTGTACTCACGTAGATTAGGTTCTCATTGAAGCGCTTATGGAGGTTATCGACGAAGGCGTCCTCGCTATGGAAGTCTTCGAGAAGGACGAAATCCTGGACCCCCACACGGTCACGAGAAGAAAGTTCGCTCTCCATTTTGGACCATCGACCGCCGGCACCGGTTTCTCCTGCACGAATAACAACGTCCCCCATGGTTTTAAAAATAAACGGATATTCCGACAAAATAAACTACCACCAAAACAAAAAACAAGGTCCGAATCCGAAAATATCCAATCAGCGCAAAAAATCCACGATACGAAAATAATCCACGAAGTGTTCTTGATCAGACGCGAAGATATTCAAACTCTAGCCTTCGTTAATTATTACTTCTCCAAACTCTTAATCACGTTTTCCAGTTTGAAACATCTCAGTTAAAAATCAACGAACGCAAACGAATAAAATCCTATTTTGTGGCTTCGAAAATACAAAGTGTTCTTGATCACAAACACAAATATCCAAAGTCTTGTCTATTTCAAGTCGTACCGAATTCTTGTCGATTAACAAAATTGATCCACAATTTCGCAGTGTGAAACTAAGACGAATTTGTATAGCCGCGAAATTTTAAAAAACCACACGCGTGCAGGATCCCTCCTTATCACCGAATCAGAACTAGTACAACGGTGATATAATACCACAAGAAAAGAAATTAACACCAACAAGAATGCTGTAACTAGGATCTGATACCACAAAAACCGAGACGAAAATCGAGCAAATCACTTATTGAATCTTGACGAGAAAGTCTGCAAAAACTAACTGCGTATCACAAGTCAAAATCCACGATAAAACTTCCAGATATCGGGGCTTGTGTAGAATAGCACACAGCACGTATCAAGTCGAACTCAGGAGCGAATCAGATTTTTTTCGAAACAACCAAACAAATAATGGTATTAACATAAAGTGTGTAAAAGCTGCTTGTTAAAGATACGACTGAGAGCCGACAGAAACTCAACAATGTTAAAAATCTCACTTCGCCGTCAAAGAAAAGAAACGGTTGGAATGAAATGCGGCGTGAGATATTTCATTCAACGTCCAGAGTGGTGGTCTACGGTCCAGGGTCGCTGGTTGCTGACTCGGGGCGACGAGCGATGGACACTGAGGCGCCCGCGAAAAACGTACGTGATGTTTATCAGCATCAAAAGTCAAATGCAAAAGAGTGGGACAACTGCCAAAAATTGCACTGGTACGCCCAGTTCATGTAAAACCGCAGTGGTATAGAGCCAGTTCCATCACAGTTCTAAAACAATAGATTTCGTTCTGTAGCGTTCCACGTACTCGTAACTCGTCTCTAGTGAAGGACTGATTCCGAACTAAAATGCCAAAACTATATTTTGTCATTTAGCGATGGTGAGAAGAGAAGTGAACCTGTCAAAAGTTAAAACTTATCAGATAGCACTGAATTGCTTACTGCCCCAAATATAGAACCGGCGCTCTATTGAGTGCGAATCGTAAATCACCGAATAAATTGAGCACGTGGACAAAATTAAACAAATTCGTTGCATTCTCAAATACCATTATGTGGATAATCACACACACATACATAGTCGGTTATCAGCAACACTTCAAAAATAATAGTTTCTATTGGGATTAGCAATTATTTTTAGCTTGTCAAGTGCTTTGAGTCATGCAGTCGAAATGCATGTTTGCCAGTATCATACGTACGAGTAGTTATAATTCAAGATTCAACCTTTGCATACATAACTTATATTATAGTGATCAAATATAAGTAATTAGAAAGCAAACGGATATGTGTTTCGGCGTGTATTTTGAATTCGACACGTCGGAACTGACCTATATGGATTCGAAAAACCAGGCGGCAATTAATTAAATCTAAAATGCCTGTGTGCTTACTGCTTAGAAATACAAGGAAATTCTTCCCTCATATTACATATATCAAATCTCAAGCAACTTGTTGTACAGTTGTAAAGTTTGCGCATCTCAGACGCGAGCGTGACGCACCACCAATTGGCACCTAACTGTTAAAAATTACAACAGAACCTGTCTCGCCATTGTCTACAACGAATATCAAAATAATGAACTCGCCATCAGACCAGTCTACACTAATATCAAATTAAATTACTACCCCCATAAGAATAATGCGAAAGAACGAGCACTTTATTCTAAGTGCAACCCCGATCGTGCGGAAATTGCACTTATGAGTCGTCCACATGTCTTGATATTTAGGAAACGAGCTCACAAGTAATTTCAAGATCAGTGATCACTGTCAAGATTGCAATGTACACAGCAAAGTGGCCGAAGTAACAGCCAGTTGACCATCGGCTTCAGGTTAAGCGTACCCGGTCGAACGTCAATGCACTGAATATGGAAAGAGCAACAATAAATTGAGACCCATAATACGGTATAACTACATATTGCACTGTACTGATGTTCCATCTGAAAGGATAACTGAACACAGTAGCGCTTCTCGAGAACGAATGTGCGGTCGTTCCGAATAGCCACCATGCACGATGTGGTCAATTCGCTTTCACGAAACGCAAATATGGTATATTCTTTCGAGTAGCCAGCCAATCGGTGTTGTTGGTCGGTTTGCACCTGAGGAAACCTTTCGAATGACTGCAGATTATTAATAGTGCACGCACACTGAAGCACATCGCAAAGAAATTGGAGCATATAATAACAATACTCGATATCTCTTGAAGGTCCGCATGACCACTATAAACGGTAATTCAATTGTTTACACATCAAGTACAAAACCGTGAAGCTCCAATTGCATTTTTTTTTCCTCTTCTAAATTGCGTGTTCCAAACTACGTGTTTCAGGTGTAAGGATCGACAGATATTTACTTCGATTAATTAAACTGAATAACTGAAATAAAAACTGAAGCTCGATCTACCAAACAAATTGATAAGTTAGACCAGTTTTTAACGTTCGAACGCTTTTCCGAAGGCGAGTTATATTTCGCTGTACATTAATTTTGAATTTCACCCTTTAACCGGGCAATTGATTTTCAAAAATCCACATCCTGCCGCTCAATTAATATTTTAAAAAATTGATTCCCCAAAACGTAAACAGTTACACAACTAACTTAACCAAACGTATTTTTTAAATTTGTCTTTAAAATCTCCCAACGTACCAGTTTTGGACTAGCACACAAAAAGTGCGGCTTGCCGGTTCAAGAGCAACAGGTGAGCTGTCATCAGGCACCGGATAATTCTGAAGCCGAACACCCCCTGTTAGTTCCATTTTTTAAAAATTATTTTATTGGTTTTACGCTAACTGAATCGCAGACATGGTGAGCAAAAAATAAATTCTAAAGCTGACCTCACCGTGTCAACGTAACACTAGCCGCCAATAACTACGGTATAACATTCAAGTTGAGCGTTAAAACGTTAATGTTTTTCCGTTACCAGCAGTATTGGCACACAGGTCTACCAGCGGCATAATTGCAACCAACGACAGGTAAATTGCGAGAGCGCGTGCTGTAGCGTGCGCTTGCCACTCGAAGGTCAAGCGGGCGATGATTCGCCGCAACAGGTGTGTCGAGCTTATCGGGCTCGAACGCCGTTCACACCACACCGAGTGGCAATTTGAAACGAAACGCCAAGATGTACCTAATTTCTTGAGAAACAGAGCTGGCAAATCAACATCTGCACTGTAGATCAAAAAAAGTCTTTAATTTCACACTGAAGTGACGCGTTAATTTTTTTTTTGAAAATTCATTATATATTTAATATTACAGCGTGACTGATGCATTTAAAGGAGTCCTCGGAACCTTAAAAATGTACAAATAAAAATGGTGCCGAAGCACGCCGTGTCGAATATCGAGTTAAGGACGATGTCTTAAGGACAATGAAAGCTAGACAGGTACACTGCTATATCTATCTAGCTTTCATTGTCCTTAAGACATCGTCCTTAAAAATGTACGCCGTTCATGTAATGACGTCCGTTTGATTGAATTGCCCGTTTAAGCAGATATACGCTTTGGAAATGAAATGGAACAATGTCAATATTTGTGCAGTCTATCTGACGTGTCACCGATACAATATTAATATATTCCTGACACCGCGACTCGACTTTCTTATCAAACGGAAAGCGATACCAGCTGTGCCCCAGTTCCAATTTATTTTTTAGCCACCCGACTAAATATCACTGTGCTACCCTATTGTTCTAAGTATTTTTACTCGTCCTTTTTGGATATGCAAGTATTTCGTTTCGTTATCTGCGCGCCACTATCTGTTTCAGGTCGCACTAAGCCGCTAGGTGGCGTCACTATCTGCGAGACTGGTGTCAGGGTGATGGCGATACCTTGGTTCAGCGATCAACATTTGACCGATTTCCAAAGATGATACTTACAGCGACCCCAATCTGGATTAAATTTAATTATAACCGAGTCATCGCATACTTGTCAATCAGAATCGGCGAAACTTAAATATGCCAATTTTTGCAAATCGTTTAGCAGTCATTGTACATCATTGGTCTTGGATCAATACTATATCGGTGACATATGATGTGCAGTGTTGGCTAATGCTGTGGGGAATCGTGACAATTTCGTCCTTTCCTAACTGAAGAATCATCGTGCGTGTCACGATGAAATTGGCCCAATCGCTTTATGTGTGCAGCTGGTGAATGACAATAGCACACGTGGACCTAGCCCTACTAAAAACGAATTATTGCCAACACTCTGGAGTGTTCGACTCAGATCTGGTATTAAACATGAAATTGAGCCCTCGCCAATGATACTACAACAGCAATACTGGATTGGGACCACACAACTATTGCAAAAACTAATTCGAAATTTGAAAAAAGTAGCCAAAGGACAACTAAGAAATACAATTAACTTTTTGTAAATTTATTATCTACCATTTAAATTCATTATAATGAGTGACTCGTGTCAGTCAAGCAGTCGGTAGAGACGTTCTAGTAGTGTGACGATCTCGGGTTCGATTCCCGGCACTACCTCTCATTTATATGACCCCGGGGTGCTAGTGTACGTAACCGGATGCTAACGCAATAGGTATACAGTGGCGCCGCCTGGAGTCTATTCATCAGTCTAAAGTACTACACAGTAGATCACGTCTGTATCTTTTTAATCTGTATTAAAAATTAAGTTATGTAATGTGTTGACCAACAACTGAGCATAATTGTAAAAAAATAGTAGTTTAAAATATGTTACCTTGACTGCTTCACGAACCAAAGGTTGCAAACTATCAAATATTGTCAAGAGCAATTCACAAAACTCGAACTTCAACGATACACGTCAAAGAACCAATTAAAATAGCGAGTCGGCGCTTATCTATCATCACGATTTCACGATCGCTGCTATCGTTAACATGTCGTGTGTTTTGCACATGTATAGGAGGAGCGCAGGAAGTGAATACATTATGGGCGCTGCGTTTTAATATTAGGGGGCGCTTATTTCATCATTTCACTCATTTGGCAGGTGACAAATTATTTAGCCATTTAGCAAGAGGAGTGAGTAAAAAAAATGAAGGCTGTGCTGCTGGGAACTCGTAATGGGCGATAGTGCAAAGAAAACCTATCGATAATACTTGACTCTCGAAAGTCTTCCGATCATTGGTACACTCGAAAACAGAGTATAACTTTAACAAAAATAACTGGGAGATCTCGTGTAGCATAGTGGTTAGTGTGTCGAGTTGATATTTCCCGACCGTGACCTCTGGAATTTTTCGAAAGAAATTCTTACAAACGCCTTTCTTCGGAATGAAAGCAAAGCCGTGGGACCCGTGTTTGTACAATTTCAGGTTCAGGGGGGGGGGTATAGGGCGAACACGATGGTGGACCTCCTTAATCATAAGCAACAAAATAATTGATTCTCTGGAACGCCCCCAGAACGCATTTATGGCAATCATGCACACGGGGTAAATATTTCTCGACATACTCTGTATTTACCCAACAGCAACTTGGCTGGTTTTTTCTCATCAAGTAAGGATGATAAATGTGTATTCTGAATTGCTATTTGATACTATAGCTTAATTTTCAGATAGCGTAGTGCATTTTTGAGAAAGAATGTACAGCACGTCGTTCCGGATGGCCAACATGTATTGCTTACAAAACATAAAACAAGCGCAAAGACTGTTCAGCGCTCACGAAAAGTTTAAATTTGGTAACCCCTTTTAAGTTGCCAGTAGCTGAAACCTAAGTGTGTAGGCGTTTAGGCAGAATTTCATCTGAATCCAAATTTTATAATGGGGGAAACTGGCGTAAATTTTCATAGCGCCATAAATAAAAAATTTCATTCGACCAGGTCTAAGATAAAAAATTAACGTTAACCTATTTTGTATCGGTCTAAATGTGTCAGCTCGACAATGAGTGACACCAAAAATCTTGGAATTTTGTTGTCTGCCATTACAAAAGCTCTCGGCCGAACATACTGTATGTAGGCCAAAGCGTTGTGCCGTTGACTGTTCTCTTCTCGCATATCTTTATTATCCTGGACGTGGGCGGCTACCTTACAAAGTAGAAAACACTTTCACTTTCATCACTGGCTGAGTGAAGCGATTTCTTTAAAGCAAGTCACTTTTAAAAGACTGCAATTTTCGTAAAATAATTATTTTCGTCACACTTTTTAAAGAACAAAATAATTGCGCGATGGTACTGAAATTTGAGAGTTCATGTGGTATCTACGAAGCAGTGACGCAATATAACATTTTCAGGGCAGCAAAAATCGCATCCTTATTATTAAGGAGAAGGTACCATTGAGTACAGGGTAATCCTAATACCTAATACTAAGCCTGGGCTAGGCAAAATTACCAGGTCGCCTCCTGGGGAGTTCTAGTTCTAGTTCTGGACCTCCTTAACAAATATCTCGGATACAACTGGTCGTTCGACCCCCCCGCCATAGGCCACTCTCTTGGGGGCTGCTTGTGGGTACATATTGTAATTGTAATCCTTTGAACTTTCGCGTTTTACGCGTTCCCAACACTCTTTAACGGATAATTTGAGCTTTAACGGACTTATCACCACATGCGGCGACAATTTGCAAACAGCCGTCCCCTGTCAAATGAATAAGTGTGCACCATTTAGTGGAGCAGCTCAGAAGACATAACCTACGTGGATTCCGAGTCTGGTTCCCTGTATGGGCCTTGGATGCAGGCCGCCATATCAAAAATGAGAAAGCCTATTTGTAAACAAGTAGGTGAAACAAAACAAGTATATTAAAGAATTTCTCTACACTTTGTCCGCGCGCGGTGACTTTTGTTTTTCTTATTCTTCTTTTGCTGTTCCATACATTGAAATTGGAAATATGTGTCAATGACGTCGGCCTGAGCGATATAAAGGTGCCACACAAAATCGATCCAACCGATTTGCTCGCTTTAATAGATACGAAATATTTCTGAGAGATAGAAGAAAAAAATGTACCAGTTTCGGTGTTACTCTACGGCGATTAGATAACCAGCCAGAGGCTAAACAAGTTATCTGGGTGCTGCAACTGAATTGTCAATTCATCTATCGATCGAAATACAGATGCATTTGTATGCAGCCAGCAATAATCGACAACCATCTCTTCTGAATCACCAGTGCCAAAAATAGGACCACTCGATAAGCAAATGAGCCACAATAACCTGCAAAATTTACTTCTTTTTTAATTCAAAGAAGTGTATATCACAACAGGAGTTTCTGTTCCCCTCTTGGTGCTTCGGCACTCTGTGAAGGGTAAATTTTCACAAGTACCCCGGGATCGAATAATCGAAAGCCCAAGAGTTCAAGTATAATAAAAAAATGTATGACTCGTCGTAGCCCAGTTGGTTTAACGACTGACTATGGCTCGACGGTCCCGGGGTACTGGTCGTGCCCCTCGCACAGTGCCTAAGCACCATGAGGGGGCACGTAACGCCTGCAGTGCGGTTGACTACAGATGATAGGGTAAAAAAACAATCAAAGTTGTAAAGTGTTGATACATGTACGGCAGAGTGTACGGCATTCAGGGTTTCGCTCACAACAAGATCTTCATAAATATCAGTCTCATCTTTCAATCATTTCATCCACAAGTTACAATTGGTAGTCTTGTCCTATCAGCCAACAAGGTTTAAGCTCATTAAAGCATTCGACACTAATGGTAGCGCCACGTTAGTCACGTCGTACTAATGTCTTCGACGAGTACACTCGACTGATGTTACCGGACCGGGTTTATGTTCACATACACAAGTGTTTTGAGAGTGTATTTATTCTCGAGTGATTCATCAGGATCCCGCCAATGGAAATCCCTCTCATCCCCCTACGTGCGCCATTGGGACCATATTTCGAGTGCACACAACCGCTGACGGCTCGTTCTACCTCTGCTAAGAGGAGCATGGTTTCCAATCCAGAATTTCTTTTTTGGAAAAATCACTTGTGAAAAGTTTAAAATATTTAAGCACAAGCAATTAAGCCCGTCTCTAAGACAGGTATTATAGAAGTGGCGTGGCCGATTTCAATGAAATGTTCAACATAACATATTTTTTTATCTATATAATGACTCATTAAATTGTGTTCCAATTAGAATTAAAAAGTTTATTTACATCAATCAATTGATACTTCATTATAAATACCATGATGATGGTAAATACTTTGTTTGAGTTGCATAAAATGTGCTCCTGAACATTTTATTTTCTTGGTGGTGAACGCCGTGGAGGAAATTGTAAATGGCGACATTGTAGATTGGCGACAAGAATATGTTAATTTTTGGGTAACTGCCTCACCAACAAAACTATTCACAAGCCGTCATTGCGCCACAGTCGTGGGCCATCCCCGCCCCGCCCACGGCCCGGGCCCAGTTGACTGGCGCAGGGCCAGACCGAACATCTGCGAGTACGAGCGGCAGAAAATAGGTTTTTAATGCGGCCCGGTGTTCCGAAACAACATGGTTGTTCATATCTGGGGACGCCGCCGATGGAAAATTTGATCCGACAACTTAACCGAAGCCCTGTATCTCAAGAATTTCAGAAACGGATAAACAGTGAACAGTTGACGACGACATGTCATTCAAAAAGTAACACCGGTTACACTGTCGAGCATTGAAAATAAATAATATATTATATATATATTAAATATATATAGATCTTTACGCGACTGCAGCGCATGCGCTGTTGCTTTCCAGAAACGGTGCCATGGACCGATATCTGATGCATGTTAAAAATTAAAATTGGAAAACGTTAATCGAATCGAATGAAATTTCGCACACTTGCTGGCAATACATTCCTTTTCGAATTGCCATCGTAAACGTGCGTGAATGTGACGTCATTGTTTTGTCATGTTGACGTCAGTTTTTGTGATTCTAAAAATTCCGAGACTCAAATTTAAATTTTCAAATTTCTTACTATTAAGTTGCGTCTTTTGACGGTGGCGCTTGTCGATTGCTGATCGAACAGACCGGGACTGTATTTTGCCATTTGCAATAAATGTAATGATCTCCCTCATAGGACCATATAGGAATATACAACCAAGTTCAAAATCTCATAGTGAACCTATAATATTATTTTTTTTAAAAAAGAAATGCAACTATTTTATTACGTTGCTTGTTATTTTGCAACATTTTTAACGAATTGGCTTCATCAATTCCACGAAAAGACTAACTGCTCCATTTACCCTCTGGCTCCATGATGTATAAACATTTGGCAATTTATATCTGTCATATTGGCGGACAATTCACGGCGTGGGACGATCACGTGATCACGCGTACATGTAACTCAACCAAACACACACTAACCTAACTTTCCGAAACCCAAGCCGGTCTCTAGGGCTCTGTTTCATTGCCACTGAGCGATCTATTTGGATCAATTGAAACATAATCAACGCCGAATACGATTTAAAAAATACTCGCATTACAAATATCATTTGAAAATAAATTTAAACAAAATATTTTTTAAATCACAACTGTATGAATTTCGTATCGATCCGGAGCTCCGGATTTCCGAAAACTGTTTTCCGGGCAGCCCGGTCTAATTCTAGTAGCTCGACCGCTAAGTTCAGGAAACTCCTCTCATCAATCTAAACACACACCCTCACACCTCACGCCAAGCAGCGGGATTCCATAAAACTCATTTGATATCCCGACAGTAACAATATTATGTATTTCAATTTTTGTCTGACGCCCCCACTCACTGTATCGAGCTCTATATGGTCTTGTCCACGACCAATCCTCTCCGATTCACTTCAAGGTCTAACCGCACACGAACCTTTTTCAGTTATAAAAATTACACAGAAATATGTTAGGCGTGATCGCGCGGCGACCTTCGTTTTTATTGCTGGATTTGACTAACCAGCCGCGAAAACGAAATTGGGCGAGATGGGGGGGGGGGGCAAGGGGGTGTATATTGAGCTGAGAGTTGTCGGAAACTTTCAAGTGGACCCCTTGTTGACAGGTGTTCAACGTTGTGCTAATTTTAAGGGCGAGTCATCCATTAAGGGCAGAAAAATTGGAGGTCAGGGTGAACAGACATTCGTCTCATTCCGGGACACTCATTAATCTTTTTAAAGAGCGGCTCGAATTGATAATTACTATAAAATATTTATAGTTTTATTTTGGACAATGAACGGCGTAATTTTTTTTATTCCATAACAGCAAAACTTTTCGTTTAACATTAAAAATTGAGCAGTGATGGTATTTACAAAGTGAAAAAAAAATCGGGCTGGGGTGATTCATGCGGGAAAAATTATGGAAAGCCGCCGAACAGTAGTACACAGTAGTTACCTAAAATAGAGCGACCACCAATCGCCGGTGACGCCAAACTGGATACAAATTCGGAACTGGAAGAGAAAAAAAACCTGTCCACCGAGCATGGCACATCCGGCGGTTCAACGGCAAGCGCACCAGATGACGTGTGCCGCAGTCGCTCATCTGTAGTCACGGTGTCGGCGGGTTTTGCGCGCATTTTAATGCCAGGCGAGACAAATGAGTACGAATTAGTCTCTTTTATTGAATTAAACGCTGCAAGAGAGATGGAGGGGACGTTGGAAGGGGAGTTGGGAGGAAGGAAACTGGTTCGTCAGGAGTGACTGAACACGCAGCACACGCTCACCCGACAGTGAGAATTTGAAAATCAACACGTATTACACAAAAGCCCCCTCTGATGGCCGACAGTCCGACACGCTTCCATAAATCGAATCGACTTCAGTACAGTAGTGTTCGAACTGGGGGTACGCGCGTTTATAAATTGAAAATAATTAAATTATCCTATATTATAAAACAGAGATTTCGATTTTCGTGTTCGGAGATAATCTGCCGAACGGCTCAATGAAATCGCATA
>JAQGBY010006486.1:0-13041 GCA_034698785.1 Mycogona germanica
TTTGTTCACAACTTAATCTTGATTATCGATTTTGTAGCTGATTTCCTTGTTCCGTATCCAGCGGTACACTACCTTCATGTTATTATCTCATCGGCTTCGACCTTATCATATGTTATTGCACAAAATGGTGATGTTTCATGTGCACGATCACCCAACAGTGAGTCACGGTGGCATCAGCAGTACCTGCCACATTTTAAAAACTCTGTTCTGGTGGCCGAATTGGCGCCAGGAGGTGGTCCATTATGTGGGGAGCTGCGAGAATTGCCTGTTCCGTAAAATGGCAATTCCACCTAAGGCACCATGTTAGCACCTTAGCCCGATGGGTGAGGATGGTGCACATTGGACTCTCAGTCAGCAATCAAGAGTTCAAGTCCCGACCTACCAATTTTTTTTAATTTAGAATTTTCGACCACTAGTTGAGTTGTTCCAGTAATCCATTAAAATTATAATTTCTCCTGAATGGGGGACCGAAAGAACACTCATCATTTAGCCAGCAGACTCATGTTCAATCCCCAATACAAGGGTAACATCACCTTTTCCATTACACCTCCGCCTACTTAGCTTACACCTCCCCACCCACATGGCTGATCATTCAGAGACAGAGCTGGCGTGCAGATGAGACCACCATGCCAGGTGTGCTCTGGGACACCAGGCCCATACGCGAGCCAGCACTTCCTCACCAACCCAGCGAGACCACAGGTTGTGGTTCATACACTGTGTCACGCCATCCTGTTCAGTGAACCCCTCGCCCACCGAGGTTGCGCCGCCCATCACTGTACCGCTGCCCATCGTGCACCCGACGGCCAGCACACCCACATGTACCACCCACACACACAGTTACAGAAGGATCACCCCAGCAGACCGCCGCCCTACTCCCGCAGAGGCTGTGCAGACTGCCACTGCACCACCACACATCGGGCTCCTGCTGGACAGTGTACCCGCGTGAATCACCTTCGTGCGCCTATTCAGGCTAATCGCTCTGGCACCTCCTGCAGTGAGCCACCCACCTCCACCTCCTCAGGTCGAGCAAAATACCTCGTTCAGGTGCACGAATTGGGCGGGCCACTTGCCATTCGTGATGTATCCATTCACCTTCAGGTGCCCGCCGAGTCAAGGTTCACCATCATGCTCACCTCAGTGACACTCAATACTCCAGGTCCCAGGGCAGACCACGCTGATAGTGGGGGGGGGGGTCGCGGCCCTGCTTCCGCATGTGGCCCACACGGCGGCGCTGCCAGCTCACGGCGCGGCCCTACCACCTCATGTGGCCTGCAACCAACTCACCGCCCACAAACCTCACCATAAGCCTCCGCTCTGTTCGCAACCAGCCTCCCACTCCTCTTTCCCATCACCAGCCCATACTCCCTTCATCCTCCCTCACTCCACTCACCACATAACAGCCTTCGAGACCGAAAATACCGTACTCGCCCATGTTAGCTCAGGAGTCATTTGCAGACCCAAATACTTGTAATGTTGGACAACCTTGAGAGGCTCCCCAGATTGATTGTACGCATACACAAAGGGATTCCTCGATCTGGAAGCATGCATAATGCAACACTTGCCAACATTGAGTTGTAGATGCCATTTCTCACACCAAGATCAACGATCTTGGTGTGAACAGTCAACTATGCCGAGGAGGATGAGGACATCGAAGAATCATCGGATAGAAAGTTGACCATCGCCACCATAGTTTACACTGGACCATGCACACACCCTGATGGAGGCAGGGTGACTTCGCCGGTCTGCAAAGAGACAATGTGTCTCGCCGAGTACTTCAACTCAGACATGGAAAAACAGGAAGTTCACCCAAAACCAGTGGAGCACACATCACAGGAACTTGTGAGATTCCAGGATCCGACAGTGGAGCGGTCACGCCATTCATCACTGGCATCAAATGACTTTGAGGTGGAGATATTCTGTTTCGGCTTGGAGGACATCAATGATTGTGCCTGGGCCAATGGAAAGTTCTTTCCTGAACCCACAAAGCCAATTAGAGTTCAGGACACCAATGACTCAGTCAGTGCAAAGATGCTTGTCAATGTTGACCCGTGTGCCATTGTGGCCAGAGTCTAACAGCGTGGAGCCTTCACTCCAACTGGCAGCAATGGTCAATTACGTGAAACCTTTTAAGTGTTTTCCGACTAAGGTGCAAGAGCAAATCCGAACCTATGCCTCTGTCGCAAAGTCAGCACCACCCCAACAGCCGGTACACAAAAGTTGCACAACACCCAAGCAGGAGAGTGACAAAGTCACTTACGTGTCATTACAATTCCCTCCTCCAACACCGAGAGTGGCAGCAGTGGACAAGACGGAAGATAGTCACCTATACCCAGTTGCAGTTTCCTGCAAAGTCTAAACCAAAGGCGGCAGTAGAACCCGGCAAAACAACTCCCCTGTCTAAACAGCCGGAACTGCAAATGCTTCACAAAATTTCAAGAAGAAATACTTCTTCATATTCATTGTTTAGGAGGAAGTGGCAAAAACCTAAACCAAACTGTATCCACACAGAGAAGGCCACCTATAGGCGCTTTTCACTGCAGTGGGACAGAAAATACCCCAACGGTACTACAGGTGTACCACTACACAAGGCTAACAAAGTGGGCAAACCAATCACCCCGATCAAGCCTCAAAAGCCTGTAAAAGACAATGTAGTGTCTAAACCTCGTCCGAGGCAAGGGGGCGGTAACCGATCGAAGATTGCAGGGGTAAAAAGTAGCAAACTGGACGATTATCTGGCCAAACTGGAAGCCCGTGGCCCACCAGGTCCCAGGCAACAGGTGGACAAACCCACGCCGGAATGCATTATTGCCATAAAAAAAATGAATGGCAGAAAATCAATGCCAAACCGACATGGGTAGATAATACACCCTCGACCCACCCGACAGTGGCAGTAAACTACCGCCGGCTGCCAATAATGAGAGTTTCGGGTGTCGGTACATTACAGAACCCCCGGTAAGCAGAAATTGTTCTCCCAAGGGCCGTATAAATCGAAAACCGAGAGATTTAGACCCAGAACTGACAGAGAAGACCGAGAATGATCGAGAAGAGACAAAGTCGGAAGCCGGCAAGACAGAAGACACCGGGAGTTTCAAGAAGGTATACTCCGGTAGGGAAGGCAACCCCTTTACCAGGAGTGACACTCTGAATACAGCCAGTAGCAGATGTGCTGATATTGCAACCAGTGACCAAGCAATCAATAAAATAATCGATTTGTGGCAGAAAGCAGAGCAGTAGCATGCACTACCAATCATCTGTACTCGCCAATGACCGGACAAGTGCGTTTATAGGAACCGAATGTCGCCAAGTCACCATCGATGCCAATATCCCAGACGTGACACCTGTGCAATGGTCTGCCACCCTCCCAGGGGCAACACCAAAACAGGCATTACAGGCACAGCTCATTCCTTTCAATAAAAAAGACGAGGCAATCAACCCAGCTAAGGTGATAGTCAAATCAACAATTATTCAACCAAGAAGTCCGCAAAATTCTGGCCAACAAACTGACATTTGCAGAGTATCGTGCGTGACACTCCACGCACAGCAGGCTGCCCCCTTACAAGGGGCAGCCACAAAACCAAGATTATTGATACCTCCAGTTGCCAAGGAAATATCAACTGTTTCAAATGAAACAGACAATGCAACCAAGGGAACCATCAACTCCTCAAAAATTACGAAACAGATCCCACAAAAATCCAACAAAGGGGAGGATTGTTGCAGATTATCATCCGTGATGCCACATACACGGCGGACTGCCATCCTATGCCAGGCGAATGAGGGTGGGGGCGTTTCATCAATAACTCAGCCTGCAGGAAGGCACTGCTAGGTGCCCTCGTTGCTCAACACCCCCCTCATACAGCTACATCTAAGGAAGAAGCTAATGATACACTTCTGGGGTGCGTTTATCCTTTTGGCAAACACCGGCAGTCACAGTCATGGAACAACGCCCGGTTTTTTAACCGCAACCCAGCAAAGAAAATTGATACAGCTCCCTATAAAATGTATGGCCAAATTATATGCCATTCCAGCAGCGACGCCACAACAAACGCACGCGAATCTGTTTCTTTTAGTAAAATGGGAAAAAATCGCCTCGGTTCGAAGCGTAGGAGGAAATTTTTTAGGCAGCAAGGCCCACCAACAGACAATCAACTACCAGGTACCGTAGATTTGCCGGTCAATAATCATAATGAACAAACTGTGTTGGCAGTAAGCCTATCACCCGAAGTAGGCCTACCACCTACTAACAACATGGCCGGACCATCAGGCCTACAGCCACGCCGAGTGATCCTCTACACATCAAGTGACGATGACACTGTCTCGGACCAACCGCAACCCAAAATAGCCACATGGGAAGTGTCGTAGACTAGTGGAGATGATTTCGACATCCCACACCACTCGCCACCAGTCCATAATTTTTCCCCAATACGATTTCCGGACAGCCCTAGACCCCCTAGGACCTTCGCATGGGACCAAAAGGTGAAAATCAACAAACATCAGTGTATTTCCGGTTCGCCACTACCAATCAGCAAGACGGAATGGGACCAAGGTCACAAAAATATCGCCCACCTGGACCCCGACACCCTAGACAAATATGACTTAGGCCAAGACGCCCTAAATGAAGGCAACCTAGGCCGCAAGGAACTAGTACCCAATTCCTCTGGTGTCACTGACCTCGAAGAGGAGCGGGCCTATACCCCTATCGGAGAAGTCGGCGGAAATGGTGAGATAGCCAGCACAGACACCGTCATGATCTCCCTAGGCCAGGCACCTGGCAGTAATGATGCACTGAGTCAGAAAGACGTCAGCGACACTACTCCCGATGGCCAGTACATCAGCCATGACCACACTAACGGTATGGTAACTGAAGCTAAGGACTTATGCATAAGCAAAGACAAGCGCAGCCCACATCGCGACGACTTAGGTCACACCCAGAGTAACAAGCCCAGTAAAAACGTCATGGCAGACGACAACCCAGGCTGGAAAGGATTCGCCTTCGAAAACAGCACCCACGATAGCAGTTCCGGCACTCAGGGCATCAACACCCCCCCTATCAGGACCAACACCGATCCTGACCACAGGTATATTTATGCCCAAAACCAGCAGCCGACTCTTCCAGATGCCAGACACTGGAAGTACCCCAAGAACCACCCAGGAGGGAGGAGGCCATACTAGTGATAATTTTAAATCACCGACTTCCGCTTCCGGTACCTGCGAAACGCCGGTAATCATCGTCGCAATGACTAACGACGACAGGTCAAGCGAAACGAATAAAAGTGCAGCCATCCTAATGCCCGAACGTCATCAAGCCCTCACAACGACGACCAGTTCGAAGTATGATTCCCACAATCTACTCAGCATGGCTACGACTGGGGCTGACCAAACAGTGACGGTGGCAACTAACGTACCTCCATCCAGTAGCTGGAGCAATAAACATTCCGCCCAAAGACCGGAACCCCAACCGGCAAATGAGCAGCAGAAGGCCACCAGGGCACCGCACGGACCGGCCAAGCAGTCTACCACCAAGACAGCACCAGAAGGTAGGGTGGCGACCAGTCACGGTGGTGGACCCAGTGCAATCTGTCACAAGCCTGGGACCCCATCGCTGGCAGTGGGTACCACCCTACCCCCAGCATGAGTGAGACACTCAGCAGTGTCCCCACCTCATCTCGTAACAACCGAGATGGCACCAGCAGGTCAACACAGTCCAGAGACCGACATCGCCGGAACAAAATGACCGACAAAGAAGTGGCAACCAGTCACGGTGGTGAGCGCAGTGCCAGTAACAATAGGCCTGCAACCCCATCGCTGGCAGTGGGTGTCCACATCGCTCAACAACAGGGACCAGAGCGCCACCAAGGAGCCATCCATCGCTCATCCCAGCTGTTCAAATGCAGAGGTAGGGGTGACCAGTCACAGTGGTGGGCGCAGTGCCAACTACTACAGGCCTGTGTCCCCATTGCTGGTAATGGGTGCCCATCCATCTTCCAGCAGGAGCAGATCACTCCCCAGCAAGGTGCAGAGCACTATGGTGCAGTCCAAAGATCGATCAATCAGTTCGAACCGGAAGTAAGGTGACGACCAGTCATGATGGTGGGCGCAGCGCCAGCCACTTCAGGCCTGTGTCCCCATCGCTGGCAATGGGTGCCACCGCATCAGCCAGCCAGAGCAGATCACTCCCCAGCCAGGTATCGATCACTACTGCACATCCGAGAGATCGATCCAGCCGTATCAAGCAGACCGAAAGCAAAGTGGTGACCAATCATGATGGTGGGCGCAGAGCCAGTCACTACAGGCCTGTGTCCCCATTGCTGGCAATGGGTACCACCTCATCAGCAAAACGGAGCCAAACAACCACCAGCAGTGACTGGAGTAACACTGCTGTGCAGTCCAGAGAGCCAGAAGAGTACCGGGTGGTATCAGTTACCAGACCTGACAACAGTCGCATCGGAGTGCAGACGCCAAGTACGGTATCAAATGTCAGCAGCACCACTCCTTCCGTCAGCAGACCCCGACAACCCAAAAAATTAATATACGTAGATGAGAACACAGACGAGGCTGGCCTCCTACAAATGCAGCGCCAGCAGTACTGCAATGGTGGGGCGGCTACCCCACAGGGTGGCACATGGGTAAAACAAGTGCCTCTCCCGGCACTGCAAACCAGGGGCGAGACGCCACTCAGCCACCCCTAATACCAGTAACCATCCAGAGTCCAGCCGATAATAAGGGTTGGTGCACAGCTGAGAACAAGTCTGATGACCCCCTGGTACGCCTTAACAATGTGCTGGCGAGCTGGTTATTCTCAACGCAAATTTTTTGTAAACCCACGGCTGGCAGCCGACCACTACCCGCTACATGCACCAGCAGCAGTCGAGTATACCAGCCACAACCAATAACGACTGAGGTAAACTTTCGCCGTCCAACCAATGAGAGAGCAAAAGCACTGCCTAAGAAGCGCAAGGCAGGCTCTCCAGCACGTCTGTCCAGCTCTACCAGCTCATCGGACATTGAGTATTTGGGTACAACTCAACGCGCCACACCACAGGGACCCAACTCCGAGCAACGGAAGAGACGTCCGACCAGGGTTACATCCCCACCGCTAATGTCAAACCTGCTTGACCGGTTAGGCCAACATCGCATGACTGAAGGACAGCAGCAAGCTTCACCAAATCTGGCCCCTGGTAAAGAAGTTTTTCAAGCAAAGACAGCCAGACTGATTTTAAAGGATATTGGTAAACCGGCAAAGGATGCAAAGCCCTCCAAGTCCGTACCCAGTACTAAAAACAAAACCGGTCGGCCGCAGAGCGGAACTACTACGTTTCAACTGTCAGTGGCAGAAAGAACCCGGAGCGCTGCCACCGTGCAGAGATCGACATCACACAGTGCCAAGGCGGGATACAACCGGCAATCACGCACAGAGAAACCGGCGTCCACCCCAGAAGACAGAACGGGTGCACGAACTAACTCAAACCAGCATGTCGGTCCACTATGACGACCAGGCACCTGTTCAGTTCCTGTTCAGTAGTGAACCCGGAATGCCACCCAGGAAACCGCAGGCCACCCGACTGAGGGTCATCACCAACGTCACGACTGAGGTAAATCAGCTCGCCAGTTACACACCAGTATGCAGCGATCCGGCGGTTCCGGATGTACTTGAACTGAACGCATCTGAGTCAGATATGGATCTGGCCGCCGGCGAGGAGAGTGGAGCATCGGATGCATCAGTAGCCACAGTGACCTGCTGGTCACCACCTTCAACAACCGGGATGAGGTCAATACTGCAACCAATCATCACCTCGCCACATCAGCCCAGAGACATCACCGGGACAACTCGGACTCCGCTGTGCCGCAGCAGGACGACAGCCACCTACAGTAAGTCACCCGAACCTACAGTCACCGACACACGGATCTGCACTATGACTTATGACACCTCTGACTGGCTCCGACGCCAGTCCAGTTCGACCTCGCCGACGAGAGACCACCTTCCCCTGCCAAAGGACGACGGCGCACCAAGGACCGACGACCATAGCCGAGGCAGCACATGGAGTCCAGCGAGCAGGTTGTTTGTTGCAATAATGTTCTTATGTGTGTAGTTCTAAAATTTTTTTCAATGTACCAGCTAGTGTTTTTGTCACGTAAAGTGAGTGTTTTAGTTCTATGTAAAGCGAGTATTGTAGTTAAAGCGAGAATGTTCCTTTTGAAAACATGTAAATCCATGCGGAATTTTTTCATTTAGTTTACATGAGCAGTTGTTCATAAGTGCAACTCCATGTGATATCATATTTATTCATTTTTAAGGTGCAGTGTGCAATGTGGCTCGGTGACGCTTATGTCTTTTACTCAAGTTGAGTTTATTTCTTTTACATGTTCAGTATTACACTTGGCGCCTCCCCACAGGTCCGGGCAGACCTTGATTTTTGTTTGTTGATTGTCATGGCCCTGGCAGATTCTCTGCCAGAGCGTGCTGCACTCCCACAATTTAATGCGTAATTGTTAAGCGAAATATCAAGCTGGCAGGCCAAATAGGAAGTGACAGGAAGTCACTTCCGGTTGTCAAATTAGATTAATTTTAGTGTTTTAAATATGTTTTGAAGTGTTTGTCAGAGTGCCCTAGTGAAGTTTGAGTAGCTGGGAGGGCAATCAGCATTTTCCACATGTTTTCATTAAGTGTAATAGCCAATAGGAAGTGACAGAGATTCTCTTCCTGTTTGGCCTTTTTAGTGCCAAAAGTGTTCATCATGCCCTTGGAATGTGCCAAGTAAAGGAAGAAGCTTCAGATCTCACCACTAGACGGTGGGCCTAGTAGCTTTAAATTGCCAGTCATGTTTTGCCTAAGAAATCCAAGTGGGTTTCCTAGTTTTCATTAAGTTAATTTTCCCAATTCCTTAACATTAACAATTCTTCATGATCTTACACTTGTTTAATAGATCTAGGTCCCCTCTACATTTTAAGGTATAATTTGAGATGATCTGAGGTTTCTTTCCTAGTTTAAATCGTGTTTTAATAAGTAACTTAGTGACGTTGTTTGGGATGTTTCCCACGTTTTCAATCATAACTTTTGTTCTGTTTAATATTTTCGAGCCCTATAAAGTGCATTAGATGCAGGAGGTGTCCACCTTTCTAAATCTGTTTAAAATCGTTTCTAACCCTTATGGTTCAATTTTTACAGCTAGTCGCACTTTCAAAACTAGCACAAATCAATGTAATAAATGTTTAACAGCTCTGGAAACTTCTAGAAGGTGGTTGGAGGTACACTCACCAGAGGGTGCCTCCAATACCTTCTCCTGATTGGTTGAGAGGGGTGCAGTGGTTAGCTTTACCCAACCTGCACCTCTCTCTTCCTAAGAGGTATAAATAGGAAAGGCAAAGCTACACTCAGTCTCTTGATCTGCTGGGGAGGCATCAGCAAACATCTCTCCTCCACTTATCCACTTGTAGTCTGGCAGACTAGCAAGGCTGCATTCCCTGTCCTGACTCCCTGTTCTGGAACCAGCGACCACACAGGCCAACTTCCTGTGAATGGGTGTAGTGGGTCCTTAACAACTTCCTTACCTCCCTTCCTGTTCTGGAACCAGCAACCACACAGGCCAACTTCCTGTGAATGGGTGCAGTGGGTCCTTAACAATGTCCTTACCTTAATCCCTGTTCTGGAACCAGCGACAACACAGGCCAACTTCCTGTGAATGGGTGCAGTGGGTCCTTAACAACTTCCTGTGCCATACCAACTTCCGGTTGGTAAATAAGAGAGAGAGAGAGAGAGAGAGGCCGAAACCAACTTGTTTGTTCTCATACTTTGCTGAGCGAGTTTTGCTGCTTTTCGTATAAAGTAGCTGGTGGACACCCCCAACATTTGAATTGTTTTAAGGCAACAGTTTTGTCTTCCGCATTTTATGCTGTCATCATCAAACCATGCTGTAACTACCACAACCACGTACACTCAAAATAAATCATTTTTACAACTGCAAACCGACGCCTCATTACTATTTTCAAGTGTAGTTTGCATTTACCATTTGTTCACGCGCCTAGCGCCAAAAGGACGCGACACTATATTGATTCCGAAATACCCACTCTTAACAGAGCTCTAAAATATAATAATACCTTCAGTTTTAATGATACACGTGGATGGTATAGTATATTTTAGTAGTTCTTGTTTTGTTTTGGTATCTTTTGCATATAGTTACCGCTGCATGAAGTCACAACGCCACCTGCGACGACCTCTGTCAAGAGTAGCTTACAATTGGGTGGAAGACATTTCCGACGAAGAACAGGTGATGTGACGAGTACTGATGGCCAGCACGCGATAATCGAAACCTAAAAATCAAGAACAAAATTTAGAATAAGCATTTCCTGAACAGGGCTAAGAGTTTTGCCATCAGTGGTTGATGAGGAGTAATACATTTTGCCCAAGTACAACACCGAAATTGCCTAAACAAAAAAATAGTACCCATAACATGTTTAATTTTTTCTGATCTTTGTGCTTATTCAATCGCATTGGTGTTATGTGCGGTTTTGTCATTGTGATATCATATATTATTTATTTTATATACTGTTCTATTTCACATAACCAGAAATGTGATTGTTACCATACCGTTCTTTCGAGTATATTTAACAAACAGCCCATGAAAGAAGATTCCAAAGTCTGTGTCATTTATTGCACACCATTTATAACAGTTTCAATATATTTTCTTACCTAATAATTTAGCAATCATATAGCAAACTTTGATCGAGAGCAGCCTTTAAATTTGTGTAAGTTATATTTGTTTGATACCAACGAACCTCATATCGTTAGCAATGTTATTGTTATTTATTTAGAGTATCTTCAGAAAATTACCAAAAATTATTATTTTTGCATTGAACAGAATGAGAAAATAAAGTGCGTGCTAAAAAATTGACTAATATCTATTGCTATATTATATAAACAAAATACATCTATATAACGTTCTAAGAAAAATTTTAGTATTACGTAGAAGTGTTTTTTATTTTTGTTCTTAAAGCACATACCTATATTTGCCAAACGTTTGCCATATCTTCGTTTAAGGTTAAAGAGAACAAAACTCAAAGTATGTATCACGTATAAATCGGGTATCGTTTTCCTCTCAAAGCGCCTACCCTAGATTACGTAGGGCCATATTAACATATTTTTTATTTTTTTGAATAAATTCACTGAAGTGACGGATCACAACAGGAAGATTCTGTACCCCTCTCAGTACTTAGGCACTATGTGAGCGGCGCATTTTCCCCAGTACCCCGGCCAGAGCCGTGCCAGGAATCGAACCCGGGACCGCCGAACCCACAGTCCGTCGCTTAACCAACTGCGCCACGACGGGTCGTACAAATAATCATAATACATATATCATAACAAAAATAGAAGTAAAAGTTTGGAATTTCGGATAACCCCTGTACTTTTATATCCACACTTTAATCCATTCACTTTAATTCATATTTAAATCGCTTCCACACTTCATTTTTATTATTATTCCTTTATTTAGCTTTATATTAGCTAGGCAAAATTATCAGGTCGCCTCCTGGGGGGTTCTAGTTCTAGTTCTGGACCTCCTTAACAAATAGCTCAGATACAACTGGTCGTTCGACCCCCGCCAAAGGCCCCTCTCTTGGGGGCTGCTTGTGGGTACATATTGTAATTGTAATTTACCATCAGCCCACGGTAGCCTCGACTTGTACAAGGTGACTCTCCTGCAGCTGCAGCGCCCCCTCTCGGAGCCTCACAGTCCATGTGGTTTACAGCACTTCCAATAAGGCCTAATTTCCGAGCCTAAATCCACACCTGAAAGGCGACGGGTTATCGATCGTAACATCTTTTTTCGGTAAAATTGCTTGCCACTGCTTCCCCCAATGTTCGCTGCTCATTCAAGGAGAGATTTCCGTCAATATTCTCTGATGTTTTAGACGAGCTGGATGAAAATTACGAAGCGCAACAAAACAGACACCAACGTCAATGACAAACTACGAAGTACGAAATGCGCGCGGCCGCGGTTTTGGCGGTTGTACCTGAACGTAAATGCTCAGCAGAATGTGTATGGATATGGATCGAGTGCGCGGAAATAACCGGAATGAGATTAATCGAGAATTTAACAATTGTTCAACGCGACGCTTAACTGTGTTTACACATTTGCTGTAAACATATTGAATTTGGTTTGTACGGTTGCCCGTAAGAGGCGCTCTCTGTCAATGCCTTAATTGGCGAGGGGAGTTCAAAAATTTTGAAGCAAAATACATAGAAAAACAAATGTCAATATTTATTAGCATATATTTCTGTTTGAAAAATTAACTTGTCTGTGGTTATCGGTAATCAGATTTCGGAAAATCACGATTGGTGTTTGAAACTCGATTCACGGACTCAAAAATTAATTCTTTTCGCAAGTTTTGAAATATCAATTGTAGTTTTTTTCACACAACGAACGAACACTTGTAAATTTTTATCTTAACATTAATTTGCAATATTTTATACAATAAACGTAATAAATGATACAACAATTCGTAAACATGAGTCAAACATGAGCGAACGTTTTATTAAGAAAAATACATATTTCAACCAACAAAGATTTACCCTTGAAATTATTTTGAATGTCCAGTTCCACATAACTTCAATGAATTCTTCAATATTTAATTTCAATAAAACTACAACACATTTTCAAATGTCTTACATCAAACGTAATTTACATAAATCTCAAGTGCAACTCACCCCACACAACGAGGTGAAACATGAGAAGAACCGATATCAATCAAAGCGTCCGTTGTGTGTCCTCCGTTGCTCGTCGGTTAACACCATCTTTTTTTCTCTCTGCAAGCACGAATAATTGTGAAATCTATTGAATCCACTGGTGAGTATTCTCGTTTGAAATCTGATTTCTTCCAATCGGACTTTCGACAATGTCCTACCTAAAAACGATTTTTCAACTCCTCTATCAACTCTGCCTTCTTTCGACCGGTGGTGGTTATACCCAAGCTCGCGCAGTACGTCTTCAACACGGGGACAGTAAGTTTCGACAACTGAATGGAACGAAAAAAGAGAAATCAATTACTAGC
>JAQGBY010006487.1:0-13037 GCA_034698785.1 Mycogona germanica
CTTCAATTGGGATTTGATAAATTGGCTAATTTATCCATGCCAAAAGGTTTCGGCTTATTACAGTTTTAATCATTTTTCCGTTGGAATGGTTGACAAAGTTTTCCGAAAATGTGGTAATAAATACGATTTTTTGCATATGCTTGATTGAAGGTTTGATCACCCGCTGCCACAAGGGGGATGGGTTCACTGACCACAAAATATAGTTCTGTTCTCAGATATCACCATTGATTTTGACGTCGCAGCATAGCGACACGTTTTTGAAACTGTTTGGAACTGTTTAGCAACTTCAAGTAAATTCCATTACAGTCGAAATTATACTTCTCGCTGTTGACGCCACCAACGGTGCCAATTGAAATCAAAAAAGCAAAGTATTGCGCATTGCACGTTCCAACGCAAACAGCCAATAGCCAAGCCACATGGAGGTCCTCGCAAGGTCACTGTCAAATCGAAATGAATTGCCACACACGGACAGAACCAGCTCGAGTTTTGTGAGTGACCTTAGAAAGTCGGAAACAGGTACATGCTATATGGAGCTATGAAAATTCCTGCGGTGATTAAAACGACTTGTGGGCTCAGCGAAGTTTCAACATCCTCGCTCGATTAATTAATTTCGGTTGCTGTAGCGTAATCTATGGGCTTATGAAACGCGCTGCTGCTGCTATGACGAGATACTATTTGAAATAGCAAGACCTGTATTGTATTTTTAATGGACACCACGCCATTTGATCCGAATTGAAGCGGTAGCATGTAGTCAGAGCTTCACTTGTTAGAGTTTCCGAACGGCGACGAGAGACGTGTCGCGGTGTAAACATTTTTCTATGTGATAGTTTGGTATGTTGAATGACGTCAAGCGTCATAAAAAGAGAAAACACAACTCATTATCTGGATAGATGAATATGCTGTATTCGTCATAGGAGCTCAAAATGTACCCCAGATATCCCAGCGGTAGCAATGAGAATTTCAGATTTGAAACTTTCATTTAAAAAAAGGTGAGTGTGGCCTCTATACAAAACAGTTTTTGGTCTCATCTGGTGGCGTTATATGTATAGTGATTGTGAAGGTCTTAATGTTTCCATCTGGAAAAGCTATATATATTTGAATAATTTCTAAGGAAAGTCAACGGCAAAAATAAGTATCTGAGATAAGATTGTGAACCTTTCCTTTCAAACAATCCAGTACCATAAAAATAAAAATAGTGTTCGGGACTATCACTACTAACACATCAATTTCAGGACGTATTACACTGAATATATGGGGTAGGCTCCTATGTTCTCATATTTTCATGGAAGCCCCATCAGTGACGTCACACGATTAATTAGCGTCACATTTGGTGGGATAAAACACCAAGGCAATTTTTTTGTCGTCATTGATAACTAAAATTTGAAATGACATCGTGGGCACAATTATGATAACCGCTACACTACGAAAAGCGTGTGTATAATACGTAAACGTAAAGGAAACATTCGACAAAGTATTCTTAAAGAACCGGTGTGAGATTTGTCATAGTGTCTTGACTGAGATGTATCTTCATTTACTCTCCACTAATGAAGAAAGCGACGCTTCACTGTATTTTTTGTCTTTCCTCATAATCGTTATATGATGGGTCTGGTTAGAAACAAATTAACTTTTTAATTGGCATTCAAATGGCCACTTTAAAAAGTATATCTCAGTTCTGAGTTCCTCATGTACTGTACAAATACATGGGCTAAGCCTTCAAGCAACTGGTTGCACTAGGTAAAATAGTTATTATTTTAAATGTCCAACCATTCACATAGTATAATTATTCACATTTAGCCGAATGGGGGGGGGCATTATTTATCTGATCATTTTAAACTAACGTATGCGTTTGGCAAACTCAAAATTACATTTCCATGTATCAGAATCTATAGTGTAAACCAAACCTTATTGAATTCAATAAAAAGTACAGTATAGAAGAATGAATCGCTATCGGTGAGATCATTCAATAAAATACAAGAATGTGGGGTCATCTACTGACGATATTCGTCATTTGTCCTCCTGGAGATGGGTAAAAAAACGTAGGTTTTGTCAATAGCCCAATAGCTCACTCCAGGTAGAGGCTTAGTCGTCATCAGATGATTGTTGAACCGACGCTTTAGTGCAACAAGGTCGCGCTAATTCGAACTGCAGTAGCACCATACTAAAAGTAGGCGCCCCTGGACACAATACCGAAGAAAATTTCTCTTTTCAGACCCCTATCTAATGGGTAGCTACTTCTTTGGATGAGAACTCTTTGCATCATAATGCCTCACTCTCCAGTTTTTCCGCCATTCCATGCATCCTGTGGGATTGAGTATTCCAGTGTTTGTGCCGTAACCCCTACAGTTCGTCAGTTCCTAATCTATAAATTCAGCTTCGGCTACTCACTGTTCAGGTGAACGCATAAATATATAACAGTTATATGGAACGGCAAAAAAAACGTGTTACAAAAAAACAAGTAGCACAAGGACAACCACTTCTGACACAAAATGTTAGTTAAAGGGGCGTGACCACCCACGAAAACTAGAACTCTACATTCTAAGTCGTCTGCGGCACTTGGGCATGAGAGGGCGCCACTTACAGGTGTTTATTGCAGAAAAGCTGTCGCGGTTAGATCATACTTTCGCCGCTTTCAGAATTCCAATTGGATTTTCGGTGCTTCTTTCTATCCGGCAATAGATGACACAATCAGTAATATCCTAATTACAATTGCCAAGCATACTTATTCCAAGTATGCTTAAGTGCAAGGTGCGTTTAAACATTGAACAGAACGAGACGCTCTCGAATGACAATTCGTTCATCTTAATTGTGCTTATATATATTATAAGATCTTCAATTGTGCTTGAGAGGGTGTGTTCAACTTCTAATTAAATTCCAGCACGTCATTTGTATCGCTTGGGATGGACACGATCTCAAAGGACAGTTTGCCCCAATCTCTAGCACAATTGAGATCTCTCAAGCAACTTGAAGCATGCTTACAGTGTAACTAGGATACACCTATAGGTGTACATTTGTTCCGCCGAATGTTTGATTAAACTATATATACTAAAAGACGGAGGGCAATTGGGATCTGAAAAAAATCTTAATTGTGGACGTAAATTCACGACTCAAATTTAAAAAAATAATAATACTTTATAATAGTGCGAAAGTAATAACACATAATAATACGTTATTGAACCACATACCGATTGATATCGCCTTAATCAAATTATTTATTCAATATATTATGGGCGGTACTTTCAGAATACCAAAGGTGATTATGCTGTATATAATAATGGTGCTGATTTGCCAGAAGATAGTGTCACGATATTTTTAACCGATTTTGATAGTCAATCACCACGCCTATAATTCACCTTCAACACTAAATTTAGCAGCAAACACATGTTACCAGTGCTTTTATTAATTTCTTCTTGGGTGCGTTTGCTTCAATACTCGAGTTGCAAGTTAGAAGAGTTGAAAGTTTTGAAAATTGCAACGAAATACTTAAATATATTTTTTTTTAATGAAGACAAAGCTCGACACTTCTGACCAGAATTTGTGGACTGTGTGCGGCTGAATTTCGTTCGACGGACCACTCCAATTATTGCCACGAATTAAATATGGCCGGCATTCTTTTGTTACCTTCATTGAATACTTATTACTTGACGGTTGAACAGTCGTCGAGCGTGTCGCATTATCCGGTCTATCATTCCATTGTCTGTTTGTAAAAGTCAAAGAGCGTTGAATTCATTGAGCCCGATTAGCCGTCACGCCTTGGACGTCGTACAAAGAACGTCAGGAACCTTAGAACGTTGATACTAAAGTACCTGCACAGACAAAATAATACGGGGCAATTATAACCAAATACTATATTTACAATTGATTACGTCATTATAAAGAGCATAACGGATCCGATATTCATGCACACTGACCAATCAACGCGAGTCCGCAATTGGTTCAGTAACCTAATCATGTTTTTAATAAACTATTTCAAAGGAACGCTTGGCTTTTCAGATGCAGCCCAAACCTTTAGTACTTGCTTGCTACTTGACTGCTAACTTGAATGCTAATTCACCTTTCTGTACATGTTAATATTTTACATGTGCAGACAGTGAATGCAAGTACAGTATCTTTGAAATAAACTACAAACATCCATAAACGATATTGATAATCGAATTTAGAAAAGCTTGTAAACGTTTCCAGAATTTTCGAAATTGGTTAAGTTCATAAAACCGGAAAACTACGATAAATTAGTTAAATATTGCAACGATTTCAAATTGATATTCTTAAGACGTTCTTATTTTCTTATTTTAATAAAACAAATAATTATATATCGGGTCGCGGGTGGAATGAAATGTGTGGTATTTCGAGTCTCCCTGTATACGAGTGTATATGGAATTGACCACCCATTTCGAATATCCGCTTTTCATATGCGCACATATCCACACGAATCTAATATATAATCACAGCTTCCTGGCCATACCGCATGCATAGTGAATAAAATAGTAATCCCTTCTCCTAACATTGTCATGTGCGTTATGCATTTTTTTCAAATGATAAATAATGTTCTTGAAAATGGCGACTGAAGAAATAGCGATGCGCGGAAGAGAAATGGCGACGCCACTGGCGAAATTAGGCATTATTCATTTTCATCTTCCTTTTTGCAGCCACATTCTTGGGTTCACTTACAAAGTAATCCTCGTGAGACTCGTGACTCTAAATGAGAGGAGAGCAAAGTAATTTGGCACAGGGGAAGTTATATATCTATACTTTTTCCCGCAATCTTTTTCCAATCAAAACGCATTTTAATTACAATTACAATTACAAATACAATATGTACCCACAAGCAGCCCCGGAGGGGGCCTATGGCGGGGGTCAAATAACCAATTAAGGACAAAAGTGTGGTTGTCCTATTCTAACAGGCTCTTGAGACTCATTTAGGCTATTCCACTGTCGACACACTCTGGGGAAATAGGAGTTGAAGGACACTTTCAATTTCACCTATGAACCCCACCTGGTGAGGATCCCAAACGGAGTGAGGATCCCAATCAAAACTGAAATGATCAGGGATATTTTTCTTTAGTCAGACCTTTGCTTGAATACTGTATATTCAAACAAAGGTCTGACTAAAGAAAAATAAGGAAGGATTCCTTCAAACTCGGAAAGTTGATGCGCTAACAACCATTAATTATCAGTTGTTTTTGTGCTTACAACAAAAATTCAACATATTATGCACCCCTCCCTGATCGTCGCATTGTTGTCACCCCTAGATCTTGGGAGGAGGATCATTTACAACAGTCAAACGGTATCAAATATACTGTATAGAAACAAACCCAGGAAATCGAACCCTTACCTTAAGTCATGTCTAAACCAACTAAACTACGACCGGTCGTATATTTTCGAAATCGGTCGTTTGGCTTAAATCGTTTCGTTATCTTCGAACTCTGATATAACCATTTCGATGTGTAAATTTAAATTTAATATTCTCCTTTGACACACGAGATAGCCCAGACGGGACTAAGAAAAAATCTCGTCTTGATCAAACCACCCAAGTGTTCAAGAAGGTGGCAATTGAATAGATGAGAGGGACTAGGTCTTTGTGCTTTGGTGGATGCGAAGATGAAAATTGTTTTTTCTTTCTTTCTATTCTTTCATTGCACCGTCTATGACGTACGTTGAACTGAACGAAAAGACATGTGACTTCATCATTTGCGTGCCAATAAATAAGCCTGTTTGTCTATGCAAAATATGTATGCCGTCATTATGATTGAGTCATTCGTTCAGTGGCTGTCTGACCGGTTCAAAAGAAATGCTTATTGATTGCTGCGCACGTTAAGAATGTCCCGACATAAGCATTTCTTCAAAAAAACATTTTTTTAAATTATCCTTTTCATATGTAATCTTATTCGAGTATGTTCGTTTCAGATGGCACAAAACCTAAAACGTCTATAAATTACAAAAATTATAAATCTGTTTATGTATAAGACTTTAAAACAAAAAGAGATAGATATTTTGAAATCGGCCTACCTGTTTCCGCATTAGACCACACTGGTGGCGCTATTGGAGTCCATAGAGAATGCAAATACCAACACCTTTTTTTCTAATAAATCGCTTTGAAATTTATTCCACATTCCGATGGGAATGGAAAAATTATGCTCACATTTTAGTACAACTGATGACGTCATCCGGGCACCCCAGAGCACTTATTATAAATAGTATATGACTATTCCTTGTTCCTGGTTTCGTTTATCCTATGATTATTGTGTCTTCGGCCATACGAAGATTTTCCTTTTCTGTCAATGGACGACGTGTTGTGCATTTTCTTGTGGACACATGAGCCCCATTGATTACGATGTAATGGCCAGGCAGCGTTCTATGTAATACATGTTTCCTCGGTTCTGCCACCTATCTCAGAGAATTCGAATACCACAATAATATCCCTCTGATTACAACGTCACAGTCTTACATACTGTATTGAGTGAGTGGGGAAATATTTTTGCCTATCTTGCGGTTTCGTTTTGGATTTGAAAATCTGGGCTGACTTTCGTGAAGAAGCAGGAGAGTTGAACTAAAGTTGCGTGTTGCCTCCTCAACAGTGGTTCGCAAAGTATGGCGAGCGAAAATGATACAATGCGCACCCCTGTGTAAAAAAAAAATGGCTCTTTGAACTTTTTTGGATTTCTGACAAAAACCATGTCGTCATATCTTGAAAAATTACAAAATGTGCAAATAAATCAAATAAGTAATTTTTGCAAGATTCAAAGACACCTAAAAACATCATAGATCGCAGGACAAGAATCCCTACAATGGAAACTCTTACATCTCTTTTTAAATCAAGCGTTTAAGCCGGTCTCAAAGACAGGGATTATACGAGTAGATGTTGCGTGACAATAAATATTTTTTTATCTCTTAATGATTCATTATATTTTGCTTCAGTTGAAATTAAATAAATTTATACCATTCGATCCAATAACACAACATTGTAAATAGTGTATTTTCTCGGTGGCGAACGCCGTTAAAAAGATTTCAAATGAAAACGCGAGTCAATGACTATCTTGTACATAGTACCGACAATGTAAATTTGAAATTTTGTGATCACATATTTCAGATGTGCGTATATTATAATGCTCGAGAACGCCCAGTATTTTATCGGCAATGTCATGTGTTGGGTCGTTAAAATTTTGTTCCAATGTCTGAACGACCCCCCACCTTGTAACTGACGTACACTTTGCTGTACTCTTTTTAACTATTGCTCCTTTTATTTCACATTTATTAAGTGTTGCCAACATGGTTATGACATTCTCAGGTTGCGCAAAGCCGAAAAGTCTGCTGCCCACTGGTCTACAGATAGTTTATATTTTTTCAACTTTCACCGCTGCTGAGACATTCGAGTCATTGGCCGAAGTCGCTCGAAGCGCAATGACCAGTAGGTAAGTTACGGAATTTCAAACTTGATGTATGCGACTTTTGAAAATATTGTCTAATCAGAACTGAGTCTTAAAGTAATAAAATCATATACTTCAATCGTATGGTCAAACTATTTTCAAGTTACGTGGCAAGGAACTGAATTGATTTCGGTTTCAATCCGGCAGTAATTAATTCACCAAATGTGATCTTACGCAAACTACATATTCTGATTAATCAGATCGCCGCAATTAAAATGTATACAGTACAGTGCAGTAACAGTACTCGGTACGTGTACATGTTCATTATACATCGCAACCAGCACATTGTAAGTGTTCCTTATTCCTGTATCCAACAGCACTATAGACTTTAGTTGTCGATTCAATGAAAAGCACAAAAACAACGCCTTTCCTTTGAAATAGAACCTGTGCCTTTATGATTTCAGGTACGATTGATTAAATCAATTAGCCGGTTAAATGGTTAAATAATAGTTATGCTGTTATTTTATTTGAAGAGTTTGTCGCCGACTCTATATTTTACATAATCCAGACGTCCTATTCTCATTATTTTTGATTAGGTAGGTTACCTTAGTTATATACATATACCTACCATATATGCTGATGACATCTGACACCATCCTAATAACAGACAGTATATAGCAGTACTGAAGAACCTTATGCATTTTTCTCGTGTACTACTGTCAGCAAAAATTAAATAGTGCCTTCACACCTGTTGGAACTGTAGAGGTTTGTGCGTGTAATGCTATACGCATACTGTTGGGCGCCACAAGATTTAATGCAACTAGCCAATGCAGACCCTGAAGCCATACAAGAGAAAGCAAGTTGATTTTCACTATTGCGGGGCATCAACCCTTGCATACACAAAAGGCATAATGGCCGTCAAGAAAAAATATGAATGCCGCGAAATTCCATTTGTTGTAGAGATGTATAATAACCCGGCGTTTTGCACACTTCGAGAACAATAATTCATCCAACACAGAAAATGTACTCCTTGAATAAATCAACGAGAAGAGATGTCAGACGGAAAACAGGTTGGAATAATATTAATTGTAAAACATGATGCATAATTTTGCAGTTTTGTACGGCACATTGTACAAATTTAGATAATGAGAATGTCGGATTCGTGTTCAAATTTCCGATAAATTTTCATTAATCGGTATTAAGGTAATTTAATTGTCCTTTAAAATATGTTTATTCTTTGTATAGGTTTCATTTTTTATTTTGAAATCTATGGTACGTCGAACTGATATTTCCGATTACCGTGAAAAGTGTCGTCGTTTATAAACAATTTCAAATGGTACGTCGACCCATCAATAAGAAATTGACACAGGAGACAAATGCTTCACTGAAACCACATGATCACATGATGTCCTGCTTAAAAAAAAAAGAATAGCAAGCATTAGAATTATGTTTTCAATCAAGTGTGACTACAAATTTGTCACTCAATAAAGAAATTAAAAAATAAAATATGAGAAAAATAATCAGAAAGACAGCTCATATTGCATCATAATAATCACAAATATTTCTTCGCGTCACCTAGGCTACGACAACCCTACGCCATTTTTCATTTCACATCCTATGTACCGTCGTACCGACCTCAAATGAGTGGCACATTGTTGTTCATTTAAATTTTTTTAAAGCGATTTTGTCAGGCAACAATTAATTTAATTCTGCAGCCGTGCGTCACGATGGTTGACAAGCGCTATACGTAAAAGTATATTCTTGTGTTGGATGATGTTTTTTCAACTGGCAATGAAAGAGTCGTACAAGTGCCGGGTACACGGACGAGTACAAGGCCGGGTTAAGGTCGTTCAAACCGCCCAATTCGAAATTGCACCGCCTACTGGTATCCCCACCACTCCCCAAACTATACGGCTGCGAACAGATTGTAATACTGTTCATGCATTGCATGATTTTGTGACTATTCTAGTACTAGAGAAATTTCCTGGCTTCGCTCGAAAGTCACCCTCATGTTTTTCAAATAGTTGAAAACCCCGTTCCCTCATGTGCCATAGGAATGACGTTGACACTGGTTTTTAATTTATTTTATAGTTTTTTGAAAGCTTTACTATTTAAATATCTAATCTGTTTAAAACACAAAAGCATTTAATTGAGAATATGTTAATGCCAGAGCGGATTAATGATTTATACTATTTATCGGCAGATACTGTTAATTCGCTAATTACATTCGTTATTATTTCGCAATTCTAAATGGCGATACCAGACGCTTTTACGGAAAGCGTTCTGCTAAATCAATAATAATGTCTAATTCACTGAATCTCTAATTCACTGAAAAAAAATGACTTTTGCCTTAGAATAATTTTAGTTGTTGTTGTTTGGATTGCAAATAATGTGTATTGTTATTTTTTCATTTGAGAAAAATACTTTCAATTGGAAACGATCAATTGAAGAGATTTCCTTGAAAATAAAATTCAAATGCAAGTTTTGTGGTCCATGAATTGATTTCGAAATTTCGGTCAAATGGGTTTCGCTGCGAAAGAGTAAACACTGATTGTTTCTTTTATCGATGACATTGTCATTTATCGGTTGAGATATTCGATTACCCCCAATAATAGTCAACCCTGGACACAAATTGTGGGTTCCGGTATATGAGAGAGATACAGAATTAGATCCCGTGATCGAAAATAGTTGCCAATTTTCTTTCCCACTCTTTCAGGGAGCTTAAAAAAGGGTCAACCATATCATTCACCTCTTATGGAATTCGTTGACGCATTCGGCGCACACCTCTCTAATAATCTATATCTCGTCTCTTGCGGTTGGACACAGAGTATCAAAAGTGACGGACAAGACTTTTGATACCCGAGAGATCGGGCATTGAATTCGGGTTCCGCCCGTGGTGCGGAACCCTATCATCAACAATTAATCACTCTTCTGATCGTGCGTAAAAACGAGCTCTCGGCCATGAGAATGGAATGGGGGGTACCTTTTTCGATTGCCATTGAAATATTAACTGCAAACCGAGAAAGCCGAAAATGTCACGCCAACTTAGTTTGGTTTTACTGATGTCATATCAATAGTTATTTGCATTTTTCTATTTTTATCAGGATATACTGGATGGCCCAAAAAAAAAACAACGTTTCGCTAGAAATGTTATCAGGCCAATGTTATTATTATGCCCTACCTAGGCAGCTTACACTTAGCTAGGCCAAATTATCAGGCTGCCTCCTGAGGGGGTTTAGGGCGAACACGCTGGTGGACCTCCTTAATAAATATCTCAAGAGAGAGAGAGAGGTGATGTTAGGTGATGCATCTCAATTAAACAGAGTCTGATACGACCAAATGTAGGATACATTGGTCCTGGGGCCACATTTTCGTCTTTCAAATTTGATTCTCAAAATGTGAGCCCTGGTCAAAGTATTTGCTAGTCGATAAAGCAAAGCACACGTTCCTGTAAGATGAACTGGGAAGAAGAAGAAAAACGGGTATGTGCATAAGAACACTGATCTTCGTCTTTTGCATAATGAAATAATGTTAGGAGGACAAGCTACGACTTGCATTCATAATGTGAAGAAATTCACATCTACATGCAATATACAATAGCTGAAATAAAAATATGTTGTGGGTGTTGTGGGCGGTTGATGGCATCTGCGGGAAGGTTAATAGCACGACATTCTTGCCTGCGCTGAAATTCATATTTTGAATGTTTCCAAATGGCGAAAACACTTTTTAATGTAAATAATATCGAATATTGCAAGATGGACTCACCCACACACACATTAAGAGCTCTGACCAGTGAATGCTCCTTTCCCACATTAAGTGTCTACTTAGAAGTAGATATGAATAAATCAATATTACAGTATACGAATTTACATTTTCTGAATTTTAAAATATTTCTTTTGCGTCTAGCATACATTCAAAATCACTGTAATACTTGAAATCGTAATTTATATTATTATTTTGAGAAATTTGAGAAATTGAAAATTAAAAATTAAAATCCCTGTGCAAATTTCAATTAAATTTACAGTCAATGTTGTTTTATGGGTCTGATGGGTTAAGATTTACGATAATTGCAAATATATAATGATACAATAATATCATATCTACAGTAAGTATGAAAACAGCTTTGGACGGTAAACGGTAGGTTTTTAATATTGAATATAATTTTTAAAAGTCGGTCATGAATGACGTCGGCAAATTCAGCACAAGTGTCGCTGCAGCACCTTTGCAGAAATTTTAATTTTTTCATTTTAAATAAAAGTTTACTATTATATTAGAAGAGTTATCGTCAACTCTCGTTCATCTTTTTCGTTCGGTCTGTCCCTGGCACAACCCCCATTATTATAAAGATCTCAGAATATGCAACAACTACCACTGCGACTACTAACAGGGACATTGCTTTAGAGAACAAAATGCAGTTTTATATATTTTGAGCCGGTCTACCATTTACTTTTTTAACACAGTGGAATACGAGTATACACAATTCAAATGTATGGTTTTGGTGAGCACAATTGTGTATAATATCCCGGAAGAAAAAGGGATAAAAATATTTCTGTAGAGGGAGGGATACAAATGCGCGTGTCTGAGCCGCTAAAAGGGTGATCTGAAAGGTTGCATTAATGTACAAGATCTATCGTCATATCTCAAGATACGCTCTCTACATACACGCATACTTGTAAGATGCTCATAAGAAAAATTCTGCAAATGCATAGCTGCTTGTTTAGCTCAAGCCTCACTTTCCATACATGTGAAAGAATAATATCCTTGTCACACGTACTGGTGACCATCTGAGTTTACTTGAATGACCTCAATTGACATTGAGATTTTTGGAAAGCGGGCTTTGGAGATCGCAGGCCCTATCTCAAATTCAGATCACGTGCCCGAATGGTCTAAAAAGTCAAACGCGACCTCTTCAGCACATTCGAAATCGTTAAGCGCAGTTCAGATTAATCAAGTTAATAGTGAGTACTACTAACGCCTTTTCGATGAGTTTGAACGACGGACCAGCAGACGGCGCTGGTGGTAGAACCTTGATTAATCTCAGTTGTGCTTAACGATTTCGAATGTGCTGAAGAGGTTGCGTTTGACTTTTAAGAGCATTCGGGCACGTGATTTGAACTGAAGATAGCGCCTGCGATCTTGAAAGCCAGCTTTCCCAAAATTTCAATGAAAATTGAGATATCTCAAACAGGCTCAAGAGGTCGGCCACCAGTGTGACAGGGCCTTATTTTTTTAAGTTTGAACACATGTTTATTAATCGAACATACATACAACTAACAAACACGCTGACGGTACCGGTGTTTTTCACCATAGCTGTCGTAAGCAGAAATATTTACAGTAAAGATGATTTAAGATCGCATATTCGGTATTATACCCTAGTTACAATTTCTAAGCATATTTATGCCAAACTCTTCAAACTTGTCTCGAATGACAATTCGTCCATCTCAATCTCAATTGTGCTCAAGATTTGCAATTGTGCTTAAGAAAGTACGTTCCAAACTTGTTCAAACTTGTCAAACTTGACTCTTCAAACTTGTCTCGAATGACAATTCGTCCATCTCAATCTCAATTGTGCTCAAGATTTGCAATTGTGCTTAAGAAAGTACGTTCCACTTTTAATAAGATTCGAGCACGTGATTTGTATCGCTCGCGATGGACACGATCTCAAAGGACAATTTG
>JAQGBY010006488.1:0-13036 GCA_034698785.1 Mycogona germanica
GCGCCGGGAATCGAACCCGGGACCGCCGAAACCACAGTCAGTCACTAAACCAACTGGGCCACGACGAGTCGTACATAAAATTCAGCTAACTTCTCTACTCTTGCTTCTCAATTTGAGAGAAAACTGGACTTACACCACTAATAAGATTCAACGCCTCATTTCATCTAGCCTGTTCAAGATCTTTTTTAATACATAAAAGCTTCATAATGCTTTAATGACATTACAACAAAGTCATAAAGCATTAGACTTTCATGGAATCTTAATGTCTAGGAATCTTGACGTTCCAAGAGAGACAACTTTCATTTTTAAATTAAGACGCCTTCATTTGTAGTGCATAACACATAACAGTGTAAGCGTAAGTGCAGACGCGAATATAAATCGATACATGAGTGTGACCTAATGTAATTCAAGATGGAGAAAAGTTGGTTTACTCTTTACATTGTTTTTACTGAAATGTACTGTACTGTACATGTAGTCGCTCTCTCATTTGTTTCATTCATAGCATTAACCCTCATCCAACTCCAGGGTGGTTGCTGCCCCTAGCTTTTTCGAGTACTAGCAACCACATACCGGTTACGCATGACAACCAACAAGTGTTGAAATATCCAATTTGACTGACGTCATTGCTAAGAAAAAACTTAGTTGCATTTGAGGGACTAAATCAATCGAGGGAGATTTCACCGTCAGTGTTGCTGGTGTCGGTAAGGAAGTCGCGGGGATCCTCGATATCGATCCGTTCGGTATTTTTCTGTTCTCTTTCCGCTGACGAGCGCTATTCACGTATGGCTGCAACGGTGCTGCCACCTACTGGCGGCAGTTCTCGGGGCGCGTACCACTTCTGTCGTTGGGGAGAGCGAGACTGCTCAATAAAATATGTTCTAATGAAGGACAGCCACTTGCTCGCTCATTTGAGGGGTTGACCACCGCGAGGCGAGTGTTGTGTGTCCATCAGCGTGACCATCGATCACTCTGTTGTTGTTGGACTGACCATGGCTTAGAAACAAAGACGGTCCACGTGGGTCTCGGCTTATCCAGTAAACGATTAATTACTGATGACCGAATCGTAGAAATGTGATTGGATTGATTTTAGTTAATTATGTAATCACTTTTAATTAAAAAGTATCGTCGAACATATTTTTTCGTTAGTGCTCCCGGGATCGAATGAACGAGCCCAGAACCGAACCCAGAACCGTGGCACCGTCAACGAGGCTACTTTGTCTGGGCCCCAAGTTAAGGAAATTGTTTAAAGGTTGCGTGAAATTCATTTGCATTCCTTCCCAAAAAAATAAATTTCCCCGTTTGGAATTCTGGGTCTCATTAGACGATTCGCTATTGGGCGATTAGCAGGACAGCTTTAAAAGCGTGGCGTCGTTCGTTCGGCAGAATTTAGCTGCTCGGGGCATTGCCGCCTGTCTACGCGTTCCCCGGGATCGTAGATTGGTTTGTCTTATCGGCGTGAGACCAGCTGTTGCCTAGGCCTAGCACATTGCCATTGAATAAATTACAAATGTTCGTCTAGTGTGTTTGGTGGTTGGTAGACGACAAGGCGAAATGAATGGTCTTAAATTTCAGTACTGGAAACAACAAAAATCACAATATTATTGTTGTAGCGTGAGAGTCGTTGAGGTAACCATATCTGCAGGTTATTAGTTCAACTAATTCATGAAATATGGTGAAATTCGGTGGCATGACGTCCTGAGACCCCGTCTGTACTTCAGTTTCCTAGGAAAGCGAACTTTTCTTCTATCATGGGCGACGGTTCAGCCTTTGGTTTTGGTGCGCTCCGACAGAGGGCGGTCGAAGATAGGCATTTTCTCAATTCTAGAAAAAATAAAACTATTTTCACCACTTCAATGGTAAACGTTGATGTGAAACATTGAATCGAAATTCTCTCTGAGATATTTGTTAAGGAGGTCCACCAGCGTGTTCACCCTAAAAAACCCCAGGAGGCGACCTGGTAATTTTGCCTAGCTCAGGCTTAGTATAAGCTACCTAGGTAGGGATCTTTAACGTGTACCTGACATCGTACAGACACGGCTCCCACGGCTTTACTTCCATTCCGAAGGAAGCCGTGCTTAGGAATTTCTGTCCAGAGGTCTCGGTCGGGAATCGAACCCGCGTTCACGACAATAACAGCTCGACACGCTAACCATTACACACCACCCGAAACCCCCTCGAATCGAAATTCTCAGTTTCATGAGGATTCAGTCGGGCGTTCGGGTTTCAGGACTAGCTCGGGGCGCGACAGTCTCAGCGCTGCCTCGCTCATTCGATCGCTGATTCGACCTCAGATAGAATTGATTTTTAAAAAATTAAAAAAATGTTTAACGGGGTGCTTGCTGTTCCGGGTTGGTGAGCCTCGTGTGAGAAGGAGTTGGACCCCGGGTCCGCGGATGAGCTTTTGTGCGCGAGTGGAGGAGTGAGTGAGAGAGGGAGAGAGAGAGAGAGAAGGCCCGAAAACTCCTTTGGCGGATCTTCGATCGATAGTCCTCGAGATTTTCGGGCGCCGCCTTCCCGCCAAATTAAAGCAATCCCGAGCGTTTCGCTCTTCGCCCGACTCGACCGATGTTAATTTCCTGTCCGACCTTTTCGCATTTGGCGCAGAGACCGAACCCGGGTTGGCGCGAATTTCGGCTCTCACCGCTCCTCATTCACCAAAGAAGTCGAACGGAATAGATGGACCGACTGCGTCAGCGTTATACGGTCAACCACGTCATCAGCCGCACGTCAGGACTCACTCAGTCCAACAACAGTAAAGGAAAAAACATAGGTCAACTTCCCCATTATTGAATCCCTTCTGCGCACATTGCAAGAACACATGAAATAGACAGATCGATCTAGCGAAACGAAAATTACACCAACGTTTTAATGATCATAACAAAAACAGGAACAGGAAAAGGTTTTAATGATCGATGATCATTTTTAAAAAATTGTTTGAGACAGTTGCAATGAAACAGTTGCTCTTTAACGTGCGTGGTTGATCCGAATCGGTGGTTCTCCTGCGAGAAGAGAACCGCGCTCTCGCTTGTTATCTGACAGCATTGCTCGCGCCATCTCGTTATCCTGTCCGATCAGGGGAGGACCCTACGTCGAGACCACCCCTAAACCCCTAACCCCTGTCTCCCGTCGAGCGGCGGTTTAACAGATCAGTGAATCTTCTCGTCGCCGAACCGTGTGTCCGGCCGAGCTGACCGGAGTCCATCACCGCAACAAACACCAAACATTCGCTCTGTCATTAGGCTGGAACGAGTCAATCCTGGCGTCGATTGAATTATTCAATTCTCGTCCCCCCGAAAACGGGTTGTCTCACGATTTAATTACGAGATTGAGTCTATACCGTCTTTTCTTGTGCGAAGATGTCGTCCGTACACACGTAAGACCCGCAGGATTGTCAATGTCCGCACCCTGCACCCTGAACTCTGGTGCATGGTACTCTGAAAAGTTTATTCCTCAATCCTTAGAGATTGCATCAAGGTGTGTCGAGAGGTTTAGTGGGTTAGCGTGCTTGCTTTTCTATGGCCGGATCGTGGGTTCAATTCCCAGTCGACATCATCGACATTTTTCGGGCGAGAGAATTTCTTAAGTACTCCTTCTTTCTGAATGGAAGTAAATCGTGACCCGAACCTGTACAATATCGGGTACATGTTGAAGATCCCTACCTAGAGAGTGAGTCTAAGCTAGGCAAAATATAACGAGGTCGTCTCCTTTGAGGTTTGAAAGCTGCCAAGCCTTCTTTACAAATAATTATTATTTTAATTAGCGATTGCAGCGCCATCCTGAGCTAACCTGAGCTTTGATGAGTTCCCCTCATCATGATTTGAAAATATTTTCTCGCAGATTTGTTGGTCGACCGATTTGCGCGAATCTCGATTCCAGGGTTCCGATCATTTGAAAATCTGGAGAATTCCAAACTAATGGATCCGTACATTCGTGTCTTGCCGACTTTTTTAAATTGTCAATCAGACGTACTGGATCGCACACGCTTCCTGAAATTAAATCCAGACTCGCGCTTCATTTATATTCGCTGAACCGGAAACGACAAATGCAGCCGAATGAATGTATTGCCGCAATAGCTGTAAGGTGAACGGGAGCCGGTGTTCTATAGAATGAAGGTGAAGGATTGTTGTTATTGGTTTCACCGCTGCAGGTGTCCTGTTCGGTAAACAATTACGTCTGCAGTCCTAGGTTAGGTTTCGTACGAATGAATGCCAGCTGCTTCGATGACAGCTGCTCACAAAATCACTATACTGTAGATTGGGAAATTCTCTCTGATCTCTCTGAACGAGAGAGAATATCTTTTCATTGACGTGGATCTAACGTGATCTATTAATTCAGATGTAATCGTTTAACAATTTCAATGAAGAACACCAATACTAATTTCAAATGCGTGGACAAATGGTCGACACCTCGGTACAAGGACAGGATGTTGTGGAGGTGTCATGACCACGGGTTCAATTCCCCGCCGAGATCTCTGCTATTTTACGTGTGAGATAACGCCACCACACGCGCCTTCCTTCGAACTGAAAATATATAAAATAGGTGATGACGTCACCGGCGCTGGCGAGACGAACAGGACGAAAGAGGTCTCGAACCGACGTAGCGGAGTGAGATCGGATCGGGCAGGAGCTGCCCTCTGGTGGCGGGCGAGGACGTTGCTGCCCCGTGTTGCGAGGCAATCACACAATGCCGTCTCACAGCTGACTCGTTATTATCTCACGAATTGAGATAAAATCATTTTCACTAGAGGTGTCACACGGTTCCGTTCACCCAAAGAACTTGTGCTGTCCTCTGTCGGCACCAAACAAAATCTAAGGCTGACGTCACATTTTTAAACGATACAATCTCATGTCAAGATTTTTGTTACATTTAATTGTTGACATGTTAAATTTAAAAAAATCGAGTTTCGCCACTAAAAGATTCAACGCCTCATGTATGTATATATTTTTAAATCACGTCATTGATCATGTAATTGATGCACTTATTTGTACAAAGATGTTAAGAGTTTTCTGTTAGAATTATTCTCGGGTCAACATTATGAGCTTGATTTTATTTTTGGCGTAACTTCATTTTCTATTCTGTTGTCGAATATGTTTGGCGAATACGAGTATTTTTCTTGTCCGTTTCTGTTCAACCGTTTCGATGTGGGCCAGAAAAATGCGGCTGCTGCGAAACTGCGGCTTGGCCGATTATTATTTTAGTGGAGGCTCTCTTGTGTGAATTAGCGCGAGCGCCTCAATCTCGCGACAGCGGGGCGCCCTGGCCCGATCCAGCCCCGTTCCAGCCCTATTTATGAACTGTAATTGACAAGACACAATGCGAGTACCTATCGCTATAGGAAAACACTCGCTCACTTTGTGTACCTGCCTCCAGATACAGGTAGTTGTGGCGCGGCGGGGTGGACCGGATGGACAGGTGCCAAAATGCGGATTTCAATTCTGAATCTATTCAACACAATCGACGAACTCGATTTCCAAATTCGATTGAGATCGGACAAAACTGCTTCATTTTTTGAAACTCCTGGACTATTTTTTAAAAAGATGTTTCTAACATCTTGACACGAGTGAAGAATCATCTGAGTAGTTAACTAATGTGTCTTTTGAATCAAAACAAAAAATGTAATTTTTGGTATTCTCTAATATATGTAACATGTTCGGTCAATTTTGGTTATTGATTTATTTCTGATCTTTAGTAATTGTACTTGAATGATTTTCTCACACTTCTTTCAAATACTTTACCTGTGTTCATTTTCGTTTTTTTCTTCAGAATTTTTAAATTTTGTCCTACTTCAACATTTTATTTCCAAATTTCAAAAATAAATCCCATGATTGAAAATTTGTTTTATTTTTATGAAATCGTGCAAGTGTAAAGGTGTCGTGGCGGGTCATCTGGTGATTCAATATTTTGCACGTCCAGTGCAGCTCAAAGTACGAATCGAATCCTTAAAATCCGGTTTTACGAGACTTATATGGATTGGCTGTAGCCCCGCGCACTTCGTGGCCAAGTCGATTTGAGGGCGCTGGAATTTTTCGCTCGCGTGAAAGTTGCTTGCTCAATTTTTGGGCGCAAAACATCATCAATTATTCATTTTTCCAATACGTGGTTATGTGTGTGCACACGCTTGTGTATGAAAGGTGGAGGATGAAGGATTGGGGGTGGGGGTGGGGAAGGCTAGCAACTACCTGTATATATCCATTTTCCCCTCCGCCGTAGCCGATACATAGACGGCACACACAGGAAACACGGGGTTGAGTAGGCATTGGCGAGTGCCTCGCTTAATCGCTCGTTGCGAGCCTCTTCGGCCCACCGATGGCCTTTCAAGAATGGACCGGGGGGGGGAGGGGACTTCGAGGGATTCTGACGGTCGTGTACAGGGTGTGTGGTCAATGATGTAACGCGACGATTAACGAAACGTCGCGGATGTCTTAAAAATAAAATGGAAAACTACGAAAAATATATTAGAATGGGGCAACTATTCAGTGTGAAGCGAAAGGGAGATTATCCAGAATTTGGTAACGGTTATTTTAATATGAAATATTGAAAATCGTGATCTGAAATTTCATCGCTAACGAATTATGGTGGTGTACTAACGGTATGTAAAATTTTACGCAATTTCATTTAGCCATTCGAGATCCTTTCTCCGGACAGGAAAATCCAATCCTTAGTTTTATAATATAGGATTGGTGTGAGTGCAAAAGGTCGTAGGAGCGTACAGTCTCCCGAGATCCCGGAAAAGATCAGTTCCTTAGGAGCCGGTTTGAGAAATGTAAACCTCACTTTACTGAGGCAAGAGTCCCACAACTCTTCTATCCGTCTCATACGAACCAATTTCAAATTCGAATTTTATTATTAGTGACATTTGTTAGCCGTTGTCCAGAAGGGTTATCCGTGTTTGGAAAAAGCTCAGAGTGCAGCACAGATCGTTCTCAATTCTGCAAAGCAGATGACACTAATGGTGTAATTTGATTTGCGACCAACGCAGCCCGCACCATCTGCAGTCTTGAGATGTTGGCCATTAAATAGGCCGCACCGGGTCCTACGTTTGAGGACTTGACCCGCGACCTGGCAGCCGCAGACTGTAGATGTAACCTCTACCGCTCGACCACCGGTCAAAATCCCATCTCAGGCTTCTGCCCCCCTCTCTCTGGGATCTCCCCGACGGCTGCATATCCCGACGCACCCACTCACGTCCATTGTTTTAGCCTAACCTTATTATCTCCGCGTACAGCTCTGATGGGGCTTAGTTGGACCGAAGGACCCCAGGGGGCGTCCGGGTGGTTTAGGCGGAACGGACGCTGCGGCTGTTACCTCATGAGTCCTCGAGTCCAAGTTTGGTCCAAGATCTGTGATTTTGCTCTAGAGAGAGAAGACTCGTGGTGTGGCGGTCCCGGGGTTCTAATCCCGGTGTGGGCTCCTTCGTTGATCCGATCCCGGAGTGCTAATGAACATGTGCCCATCGAATTGTGATGAATGAGTAAATTGGAATCCGAATTTTCTTGCAATGGTCTCAGGATCCACGAAGGATTCGATACTAGAGAGAGAGGGACGGCCAACCTAATTGAGTTGCTGTTTGTGGCCTGTCAGTGCGGATATGCGGACATATGGCCATTCGAGTTTCTGGGTTGGTTGGGTGAGGAGGGTGGTGGGATGGACAAGAATGGGGGATCACTTGTTGGGGCTATCCGCAGAGTAAGGTCCAGGGTTGCGGATTTCCATGTGGATGATCCACGGTTTATCCCAGGAGATACGAAGAGCGAATCGGGCTGGAGCAGCGCATCACAGATTTTTATCAATTTGATCGCGGCTGGTTTCAGTCAATCACTGATGATGATTATTGCAAAGCGCAATTATGGCGATAAATTTGATCGTAGAGTAAAATTGGATCCTCAGTTTACATTAGTGTATTTTGCATGCAGCGAAAGAATTGTGAACGTGCTCAAATTTAGTTTGAATTTCTAGACAAACTTCAAATTTGTTTCGGGTTGAACACCAAGGTGTACATTCTTAACTTTATTTTATTCTTCATGAGGAAAATCGATGTTCGCTTTTTCAAGCTCGGTTTTCAGTTTGTAACCTCAATAGTAACGTCCACTTTACACAAATTCATGTGGATTCGTTTTCTTTTGCCCTTTGTGATGTAATCTGAAATTAAAAGTTAATAAAGTGTAGAATGTGCAATCGAATCAATCAGGAGTCAAAATCAACTGAATTTGAAACTGTGAAGTACTTGCATTCCGTTAGACTGAGGCAATATGAAATATTTTTTATTTAGTATTTTTTATTCATGCTGTTCGTGGTCGTCTTGTGTCAATAAAGCATCGAGATCGACATTTGTCTGTAACGTGGGTTCCCGGGATAGTTGGTGAGGGATTGGCGGTCGATAGGGTTTACCCGGGTCGTTCGCATCTGGTGGTCGGGGTGGGGAGGAGGAGGATTATCGGTACATTTATCGAATATAAGCCCGGTCACAAGGTGGGGATGAAAAATAGTGCCGGGGATGTAGGAGGAACGTGACTATGACACCGAACCACGTGACACCAGAGGTCGGGCGACCGCCATCTTGGAAATCGATCGCCATTTCATCTCCGCGCGAGTTGTGCACGATTTGGCGCGCGGCCAAACCGATTGGCCGATCTTTTAGTTATTGAGACGAGCCACTGTACGCAATGTGACCAATCAAAGAGAGTCGATCACGGGGGGAAAAAAGAAAAAAAAAGTTAATCATAGGAAAGTGATCGTGGAATCAATGGCACGAGTATTAATAGGATTTGGAAGCGGAGGAACCGGCGGAACGTTGACATCCGCGGAGGAAGAGGAGGTACGCATTTCCGTCAACACAAAAACAAAATGTAATCAGAAATTGGCGTCGTCCGAATGCCAATATTGTCTTCAAACGTAATCCGATAACTCGGCATGGAGACAAGCGAAATGACATTGCCAATCTTAAGCGGGTTGCAGTTAATATAAATTCAATGAATGCTTGAGTTTTCCAAAAGAAACGTCTGTAATGAATTTTCGAGTATTGATGTTAGCTCAATACCATCTCAGCCCACTGCCAACAACATATTTCAGCTCTATCAGTGCTTTGTTTGCATCGTTTACGATTGTTTTGGAAACTGCAGATGCCTGATTTACATTACAAGAAGAGACAAGAGACAAAGAGCACCATTTTCTCTTGTCATCTAAATGGGGCTCAAATGATTGCAGACTATCGCTAAAGGGATCGCTAATCGCGATAGCTTTAAAGCTAGATGTGAACAGTAATCACAACTCTACCAGACTCAACGCCCACCTCACCTGTATACGTTTCTACCTGTAAGTTTATACTTTCCCCCGACTTGGGCGACTCCATCGGTGAGTGTGACGTCATTGCAGCAGGCGAGGTAAAAGGTAAAGATAATTGTCGTTATTAATGACGAATTGGTGCTGTCGTCACGCGTCATTTCCACATATAGGCATTGCCATGTGCTTTGCGACTCACGCTTTCGTGTCGCACCCCTCCTCCGCCTCGTATCGAGCGAATCCGACGAACGAACGAACGAATCGGTGTCAGTGTAGCAACAACGACGGTGGTCTCTCCTTCATAAATAAGTAATTCATTTGTAATCCACGGTTGTGTCCGCGCAGCTGTGCTCCCTCTTTGGGGGGGGGGGAGGGGTAGTAAGGCCCGCCGCAAACCACTCGACCAGGTTGGGGTGGATCCTGTCCGGGATGGAGGACTCGGTTTATGGCCGCTCCAGGACGCCATCTATTTGTTGTTGATCGAAATTATTTTCGTTGCGAGTTTTGATTGCGTTTTTTTTTTGGAAAGATTAGATTGGTTTCAGAGTCATTTGATTTATTTCGAAATGGCTATGTTGCATTTAATATAGGTCAGTAATTGGTGACTGTCGCGGGATGCGATGACCCCAACTTCCCGATGAATACAGATCATGACTTCATTAATTCTGGGGTGCAATTCAATTGAGGGGGGGGGGGTCGTTGTTTACACCTAATAATCGCTTATTGTTTCGTCGCTAAAATCCGTTCAGATCCGTACTTTTGGCCGGAAAACCAGGCTCCGAGCGAGCGTCTCTGTCGTCATGAGTCGGCGTGTTTTCAGCTGGCCTGCGCCGTGGCGTGTTCCGGCTCCGGCTCCAGCAAAAAAGGAAGAAACGAAATTGAGGGGAGGAGGAGGAAAGCTGAACAAACGTGTTTACGGTTGATTGCTCGGCGCTTATCCTCCTGAGATCCCATTCAGAAATTAGCGCCACTTCACAGGAACACGCAACATGAGGTGCTGTCTGTGATCATGAGTTCAATTCCCGGTCGAGAGACCTCTGGGATCATTCGTGCAAGAGGAATTCCTACACACCATTTATTTCTTCGGAATGGAAGTATAAAGCAGGTGTTGACGTCAGTGGTTTTTACAGTTCTTCCAATTTTTTTGGAGGGGCACACGTTGAGGTTGGGATTCGGGAACTCGGGTGCCGGAGAGGATTCGGGTGCTGAACGCGCCCCGCTCGCTCGCTCACCCCGAGAAGATGTATGGTGTGTACATCGGCAAGCTGTTTGCGCCGGTGCGCCGTCACGACAGGTCCCCGGTAATGAAGTGCAGCAACAGATCGGTCGGCACTTCGATTAATCATCGAACCCAACTTAAATTGATGACTAACAATTTATTAGCGAAAAAAAACCAGCACCAAAACCCCCACCTCGGCTGAATGAGCCGCTCTCTCGCAGCCACCACTTTAGTCCTTTTCTTCGCACGCCACGCTTCTTCGATTCCTGATTACGTGGAACTTGCTTTTGTTTGTTCTGCGAGTCGTCACTAGATGTGCTGCAATGCGTGTCCTCCGAATTTATGTATAGGCGGCGCTGATGCGCGAACCGAACGGTCGATGTCACCTAATGCTTCTTTGCTGATCTGCGCGCATTTAGTTAGCGACGTCTGGAGGTTTCATGTCGCACCCTGTACAGAATAAATTTGAATACTTATTTTATGTTTGAGAAACCTAATTCGTTTAAGAGTTCAGAACAGCATTTGCCATTCTGCAACTTTGTCATTTGTTTTGATGAGGTAGGTCGACTTTGAAATCTAAAACTAATCAATATTTAAAACCGAGTCAATACGAGAAACGAGTGTACTTCGTTTCGCCGGAAATGTTCAATAGTGTGCACCCTACTTTTCGAATTGCTCTGATAGGTGATCGGTTGGATTCTCTCTCTGTTTTGGCGCCGATATTACACACTTGCGCACTGGCTTTGACCAGAGCCCCTTATTTGATCCACTCTTAATTGGACACTAACACCACGATGACCATTTCGACCAATGCCATCACTGACCACCCCCTGGCCTTCCCCCCTCCCCCCTCCACACTAAACGAGAGCCACAACTAAACAATATAATGATCCCGCCTCGTGTCAATTCCCCTCACTCCCTTACCACGTTTACCATTCCCTATTTCCACCGAGGGGGCATTTCGTATCCCAATAATCTTCATTGGTCCAACATCTCCTCTACTCCTACTGAGACCACGTGACCTCGGCTCGCCGCCCACGTAAAGGAGCAGTCAATTACGATCGTAATTGCGCATGTGTAGCGGGGGGAGTAAATCCGCGTCTCGACAAAGTCGATTTCCAATATCTGACGTCTACCGATAAGCGTCTGATGTGGGAATAAACTCGCTTTTGTCGAGACGCAGATTTACTCCCCGCAACAAATACTCATTCAAACTTAAAGCTATCCTAACCTTACCAGTAGCGGTAAAAGCCCCTTTCCTAGGCAGCCTAGGTTAGACAAAATTTCCAGGTCGCTCTCTGGGGGGGGGGGGGGTTTAAGATGTTAAATCTCCGGTGCACCCCCTTAACAATATTTTTTATGAACGTCGCATCACAAGTCTGGATCTCAAACACAATTACACTGCGACGAGAAGAGGTTCCCCTGTGAAAGTAAATACTTGAAAACCACAAGAGTGTTCAAATGAAAATAGTTGGATCTCAAGTGGATAAAATATGTTTGTCCGTTTGGACAGGACATTCCAAATCTTATAGAAAGAGGGGGGGATGCACTGACCACCATCAAACTGACCGCTCGCATATTTTGACACCTCCCCCACATTGTACACGCGTCTACCTCACGCCAACTTACACCCGCCCCCCTAACAATCATACAATTTTGCCAATTACGTCTCGCCCCCCCCTCCTCACACTTGAACCCACTACAATATCTCCTCCCTACCAAACGCACCATCCACGTCCATTACCCCACTCCTGACAACTTACACCTCACCGATTCCACCACCTCCCTTATCCCAACTCCTCCCTCCCTCCTGATACATATAAATTCCACTATCACATAGGCGCGAGCTAAGTGCACATTCGAGTAAATGACCTTAACGCGCGCGGCTGTTGAGATACTTTATTTTTCTCATCTATATAATCTAGACGCTTTGCACACGCGCCCCCTGCTGCAATAACGCGTTCGCCTCTGCCGTTGCCGTTGCACGCCTCCGAACCATTAATCGTCAATTCCACTCGCTCCTCAGCCGAACTGCGCATGCGCACGCCGAGCCAAACTACGTCACCGGCGACGCCATCTTGTTATCGTCCAGGTTTTCTTGAGCATTTCAGCGTATGCAAATTGAACAGATAGGTTGTTTCCTAATTTTCTTGGCACCTGGAATTCGTCCAGCGTTCGTCTGCGTTGCTATTGAATCATTTTGTCCTCGTCCTCTTTCTAACTTGCGCAACCTCGCTGGAATGAATGATCAGGAAAGGAGGCCACAATTTGCATATCTGATAAACAAATTACAATTCTGCGTTTTCCTGTGTTTAACCCATCTTGTAAACTCATTTCTTGTTTGTTTTCGTGATGGTTTCTTGGGTGCGCATTTTGGTCTTTCTCAAAATCAAAATCAACTTCGAAGCAACTCCTGAGAAAATCAAGTTCTCAACTGAGGATTTCTGAAAACCTTATTTTGGTCATCACCAAGTTGATGATCAAATACTGAATTTGACCGTAAATTCGTAAAATGATTATCGTCTGCATCGATAATAT